>BJBW01005123.1:134687-154494 GCA_004320125.1 Scolopax mira
TTCCCTTCCCTTCCCTTCCCTTCTTCCCTTTCTTTTTTTTTTTTTTTTTTTTTTTTTCCTTACATTCACAATTTAAATGAAGAGAGAGCAGAGCAGGCTCTCTGGTAAATACAGAAAAAAATTGCAAAACTCTGTTTATGTCAATTTTTTGTTCATGGCAAAGTCATTAGCAGTAGGTTTTGATGGGGCTACCTTAAAAAGTACGGAATGAGTCAAAAGATGAAAGTGTGTTAATCTCATGTGCATATCTGCAACAGTCTATAAGTTTCTTGGATGTCAGTGTGGACGCTGTGCAAGCAGTGTGGCAAAGGGACAGACACCCTTCTACCAGCCCTCTCCTGGGACTCACTGTCAGCATTGCTGCCCAAAGCCTTGGTTACTCCAACCCCCTTCAGCTCAAGTAATGCATGTTAGCCAGAGATATTTTAACAACAGAGTGCTTTTTTTTGTAGCACCAAGCCTATCCTACGGGCAGAGTGCAGAGGGCCGTCACTGTGGCTGGGTAAGCAGCACACTCATCTTCACAGCTTCTGCACCCTCACCCCCCGACATGTTACCCCAAATCTTCACTCCTTTTCCTGTCAGGCACTGAGAAAGGTATTAAATATCACCTCCTCTAGCAGTAGCTTGACTGTAACAAAATCCCTTCCCTAAAGAAGCACTCATCTTCTGGGAGGAGAGAAGGGGCTGGAATAGGTTGCAGAGTTGGGGGGTCTCAGGCTGCCACCCTTCCAGACCCACTTCACAGAATGAATCACAGCTTCACAGAATGGTGGGGGTTGGAAGGGACCTCTGGGCATCATTTAATCCAACCCCCCAGCCAAAGCAGGTTCACCTAAAGCAGGCTGCACAGGAAGGTGTCCAGGTAGGTTTTGAGTGTCTCCAGAGATGGAGACTCCACCATCTCTTTGGGCAACCGGTTGACCATCTTTGTAGCCCTCTACTGGATTCTCTCCAATATTTCCTTGTCTTTCTTGAACTTTCACTTTTCTTGCAGCTTTTCAGAGCTAATCTACCTGTCAACTGTATATTAACTGCAGTTTATCATATGCATCGTAGTGCATTATCACTTCTCACAACTTTCCTCTGAGTAGTATCTTTGCACTCTCACGTTTTTGTTGCATACATGCTCTTTTTCTTTTGTCTGGGGCATTCAATTGCTGTCATTTTCCTTGGTCCCATGAAGTTTCCGTCTTTGAAGGCCATCACCTTGATACTCTCACAACTTCCATCTTGGTTAAGCACAGCCTAGGATGTCATTCTGCTTTTTTTGCGGTTCCTAGGGTGGAGCAACTCATCTCTAAAATATTTTCTTTTTTGGAATAGATACCTACAGTGAGGGTAAAAGTATATAAATATATAAATATAAATATAGTGTAGATAAAGAGATACATGATGGAAATAAACCCTTGTAGCATTTTTACAAAAGGATTTTGGCTCCATACTCCTATCAGAGCACAAACTGGCTCAATCCAGATACCGGGAGGTGCAAGGTTCTCCCCGGTGACTCTGGATGAAATAGATACTGAGCATGTGGGGTCCCTGACCTGCCTGCTGTTCCCCTGGGGGAGGTACCTCTCCCACAGCACAGTCACTCACAGGGAACATTACCCATGACTCAACCATTGCAACGCAAAGCCCAGCATCACTGAAGGTGGATTTGTGCAAAGACGTGGAAATGTGCACTGGAACGATTAATGTTTGGGTGCCTGCTCCCTTCCCCTGTCTCCATGGGGGAAAGGGGCAGGCAGCTCCTCAAAGAGCAGAGATGATGCTCATCATAGAAGATAGAAGCCAGCCCAGCGTAAATGGTGTGCTGTCATCTCATACTCCTACCCACCTGGATGGATGTAGCTGCGTTCACATTGACACTATCCACATCTCTCTGCAGGATGGAGTGGGACAGTTCATTGTGCGTGCACACAGGCTCTCCGCTGTTCACTGACCGTGGGGCCCTGGTCCTTCAGTTCCAGGATGACACTTTGCATTGACGCATCCAGCAGCCTTCTCTGCTGCCTGGAGAACTACAACCAAACCAAAAAATATAAGGAGGCAAAAAGTTTATCTGGTCTTGGCACATGTCAGCATGGAAGAAAGGTAAAATCACATCAAAAACAAAATGGAAAATACAGTCCAAATGTACAGGTATAACTGGAATGATTCAAGGAGGCTTGGCAGTGTAAAAACTTGTCAAGGTTTTCCATGCAGAAAAAGATGGTGATCTACTTGGAAAGGAATGAAAACTGAGCTCAAGACCATATTCTGAGCTGCATCTGTTCAGTGGGGGCAAGAATATCTTCCACCTGCATTGGAGCTATTTGCATGTGCCTGGAAGAGGGAGAGGGCATAGCAATTCCTGGGCCAGGCAGAGGTTTACCAGTAAAGACACTAGTTAGATCTAAGGCTATATGACTTGGACCATGCTCCAAAGCCTTGCGTGATCCTACCTTTCCTCACTCTATATTTGGAGAGATGGCTACAACCAGAAGGGGTTTGAGGGTCACATATTGGAAAAAGAAGAGGTGGTCATGACAACACCATGCCTTATTGTGGGCTGATGGGTGGGAATGCTGTGCCTTGCATTGCTGGCACAAGGTATGTGGTACTAAGGCAGGACAGTTGGTCTCCTTAGAAGTGCTGTGATTGGCATCTTGTCTACAGGCAGTCAGCTCTGGGTGTTCCCTCTGGCCTGGCAAAATGGTGCATGGACTGGGTCTGAGCAAGTAGTTTCAGGGCACCAAGATAAAATATAAATGGGGCCAACTGAGTAACTGTGGAGATCATTTCACGGAAACACTTCAAGCAGAAAGTGGCGTCCCAGAACACTGGATGGCCTGGAAACAGGACAGTAGGCTCTGACAGGAGTCTCTGTCTTCATTGCAAGGGGAGAAGCAAGCTGGCTTCCTCCAGCTCCTGGAGACAGCCCAGGGTTTAGCCCTGTCTCATGTAGGGATCTCCTGACCAAAGGAAATTCCTCTCTAGCCAGGGTTCCCCCTGGAGCATGGGAAAACATGAGCTAGTAGCCAAATTATGTCTGGGTGCCTTAGTGCTTGTCCTGGATGTCCTCCCAGTATTTAATTAGAGACAGTAATGAAAATAGCATGCTGTTCTTTGCTGCTGAAATGAGCAGGGAGCTGCCAAGCCGGCAGAGATCACGCCGCTAGGTCTTCAGGACACTCATGACTCACTCTGCAGCAAAACACCTGAGACGGAGCAAGATGCTCCTTGGGAAATCCCATCTGTGTCTGAAAGGATTGGTCCTCTTGCTCTGGAGAAAAAAGGAAAAGTGGGGGAAGGGGAAAGAAAAGACGGTCATGAGACCTAATTTTCTTTAGGGGTGTAGAAAAGCAATGACTTCAAGGCAGCTGTCCCCGCAGCCTGCGCCAGCTACCATCCTAATAAGCAAGTTTGTTGACCTAGATCAGAGTCCACATATTTGGATGCGTGCAGCACAGACCATTGAACAGGCTCTTTGAGGACATGTGTGAGCAGTGAGCACCACAGCTATGCCAGTGCAGGTGCTCCTCCTGGGGCAGCACACGCTGTGACGCCTGCCCTTCTGTGCCATGGGTGCAGCTGCACAGACCTGCAAGTAGGACACGTGTCTTAGGGCCTCACCACTTCTGCAAAGTGTCCAATGCAGAGCCTCTCTGCTCTGTAACCAGCCCTGGCACCAAGCTTGCCTCTCCAGGTACTGCACGCCACGTGGGAAACTCAACAGGCGAGGGAAGCAGGTGGCAAACCAAGCAGTGGGGATCCCACGCTGACAGCCGACCCCAGGTAGATTCAGTCTTGACAAATTCCCCATCTCACTTGCATGACACATAAAATCCGAGGAGTGAATACACTACCCGAACCAGGGATGTACAAAAGCACAGGCACATTGCCTGTGACTCATCTGCTATTCCTGCCTCTGACGAGTCCCCTGATAACGGTGGTGACATGCTAATGCCAAACCATGTGAAGCAACACCCTGATATCTCCCAGTCCTGTTTTCTCACCTATATCTTCTGAACAGGTATATGTAGCTTGACAAGGAAGGAGGGACATGAAGGGAGACTTATGAAGTGATGGGTTTTCATAAGGAGGAAAAATAAGGTAGCATTTGGTTTTCTGCTTTCTCACTGTGACCCCTGCTGATACGAACCCTGGTGAACAGAAGCAGCAGTGTGGCAGGGCAAGGCAACGTGGATAGCTTTGTTAGCCTGCATGGGCTAACATGGGGTCATGCTGGACTCTCAGGTGAGTGTGTCCAATGCCCATTAAAGCAACAGGAGCTGTGCCAGCCTATCCAAGGCAGAATTCTAACACCCCCTTGCCCCATTTTTTCTGCAGCATGAGGTCATTAGCCTGACTATGGTTTAACCCTAGGTTCCTCATGTCCAAGCCACTTGGTGCTGGCCAGACCCAGCTCCCTTGTACTGTGGGGAAAAACTCTTCTGGACTAATGCCTGTTGCCTAATTTTGCAAACCCTTTTCCATAACAGCTTCAGATTTCACTTCCCATAGTGGCATTGTGTCTTGACCCAGGCTTTTCATTCAGCCACACAGAGGACATCCCAGTATGAAAGCAAAAATTGTGCCAGAGGCTGTTTTGTTTACAACTTACTCTTACAACATTTGACAGTTTTTAGGGGGAGGAGGAAGAGGAAAAAGCATAAGGATGACATATAGCTGTAAGTCCCTGTTCTTTGCATGGCTTGGTGCCATAAGAAAGCACAAGCAAGTAGATGTTTTGGCTTGATGTGTTAATTTTCCTCAATACCCTGCAAAAGCTTGAGCTCTCTGGCTTTCTTACATGTTGTCCGCAGCCCAGAACATTTAGGATGTTGGGAACAGAATGGGGAGCTGAAACTGACTGGGGCTGAATCCGTGCTGTGAGCTGGCAGGGCCACTCTAAACCACCCTGTGTGCAATGGTTTCACTTCTGATTGATATCAAAGATGGCTGTGATTCTTCCCCCAAATCAATACGAACTACTAAGGTGTTCAAAACACTGCTTAAAAGTGGGATGTAAATGGAGAGCTGATCTTTCTGGATCCCCCATTTCTGTTTTGTTACTAGAATCATAAACGTGCCTTGGAAATTTGAGCTACTAATGAAAACAACAGGAACTAGAGAATGAATATTATAATGTCATCTCATTGCCTCTATTGAATCACCTCCAACACAATCAGCATCACAATGCAATGTGGCATTGCTCTATGGCATGGCACTGCCACCTCATCCAAACCTAATTTGACCAATTTAAATTAAAAAAATCTTGGCATGCAGACCTCCGGAGGCATGTGTAGAAACAGTTATATACCTGAAAGATGCTTTTTCCTCCATCTGAAGCTATGCAGGCCTCGTTAGAAACATGTAAGGTTTTAAATGCCTGCCACAGAAGACTGATTAAGGCTTGCTTTCGGGAAGCTGACAGCAGTAAACACATTCATGAGCATTTCCTCTCTAAGTACTAAAAACATGTGCTCTAATATGTCACCATGTGAAAATGAGCTGAAAGCCAAAAGTAATAACAGAATGGTGGAACAAAATTGCACATTTGCAGGCATGTGAGGGCTTTTTCCTTCTCCTCCCCCCCACCTCCCTTCCCCTCCCCTCCCCTCGCCCCCGATATCTCGAGCTTTTAGCAGCTCCTGCAGCAGGAAAACATGTGAGGCTTTCCAGCCCGGCAGGCAGCAGTGGGATGCTGTGCACGTTGCCCTGAGATCTGACTCGTGCTTCCAGAGGTACTGGTTGAAGTTGTCAGCCTGAGGAAAATAAAATAGCCCTGAGCCATTGTCAGGTGTGCTCGCAGTGCTCAAACCAGGCTGCATTGCTCCAGGAATGTGCAGCATTTTTTGGCTGCTTGAGAATGATAGCGTCAGGAGAAATGATTCAGGGGTATAAGAGTGTTTTTTCATGCCCTTGTCTTATGTCTTCAAAGTGTGATTTTTGGAGAGCATGGCTGAATGGCAGGTGACTCATAAATGCCTATTTTAAAGATGGGCTGTAGTTAACGTGTCACATATGAACCAGACACTGTGTGAATCCACTGGTGAAAAATGGTGACATGATCTGGTGGGGAAGAAACCGTCAGTCCTGGTGACGGAAACGCTATAGATACCAGTAGCGGAGGCGGGAATTCTTTGTGGTTTCAACTTCAGAGTCATTCAGCTGAGAAGAGCCAAAATCCCCAGCTCCCTCCTCATTTACTTATCCACACGCAGACTTTAAGGATTGCAGAATCATTAGATCATGTAACCTGACCTTTTCAGCTCTTAGAACCACACGTAGTTACTCAAAGCGGTGTTTGACTAAAAAGAAAATAAACGTCCAGTATGATATTCAAGTAACTGGAAGACTTTTCTTTTACTCTCTTATGCTCAAGTGCTTTATCTTTCTTTGGGAGAAAATGCCTCTTCTGAAGAGACTTCTTTCTCTAGAGGGAAATTTTTCGTCAGAGCTGGACTGACAGGCTTCCCAGCTGCATTATGATTCCTTCTCTTACTAATCATTGTCTTCAAAAGTGAAATGCTTTTATATGCACAAATCCTGTCTGAGCTGGCAAGACAGGAAAGTCCCTAGGAATCTGAGCAAGGGCACAAGGGCTAGGAAATCCCTCATGAAGTCTCTATATTGCACAAACACCCAAGTTTCCATGCTGAGTGATGAATCTGAGCGAGAAGTACAAGGATTCCTCCTTCCAGTGATTCCTGACTATTGCTCAAGTCCTCTCTCTGCCAAACCAAACAAAACTGAATCTGATTACCTCAGGTCCACATGCATTGGTCTCTCTCTCTGTCCCTCTTTCTTTGTTTTTGCACAGGCTTCAGCAGTGCTTCTTCCTCAGAGCCCAGCTTTTGATCTTCTTTCCTCTCTCCTGTCCACACCTGGTTTCCTAAATCTTAAACAAAGGTACACCTAAGGCACACCCACAAATCTCAAAGCACACAGAGAGGTGAGAGTAATTTTCAGCATTTAAATGAATAAGGACTTTGTAGTTGACCATTGTATCACTGCCATATCCTACAGCAAGTTGCACACCTACTGGCCTCCAGCCTTCGCTCTACATGCAGCAGCATTAAAATGCCCTTTTTGGAAATAAAATACCATGAACTTGCAGTAGGCAATTTTTGAATTTTATTGAGAAATTCTTATTTAATGTGAGCATGAAAGGTGAATCAGACTTCACACATTTAATATGCACTCATTGGTGTGCTATGCTGTGTTAGGTAATTAGTGTTGTCTTATGTTGAACACCTCTATTTATACACGCTGCTGTTTTTCCCTTATTTTTGTGTAGATTCTGACCTTTATGCAGGGGAAAGGCAACCTTTGTTAGCACATAATGACAGTAGACTTTAATTTGTATTGCTCTGCTGACTCCAAACTATTTTTGTAAAAACCCACCTGAAAATTCATGTAGCAATATTTGGGAAGCACTTGGCATTTAACAAATGTTTCATTGGATTATATTAAAATATTGCTTTTTCTAGAGACTTCTGTTTCCACTGTGAACATATGAAAGGTGTTTGATGAGCCAGAGGGACATGGCAGAGAGAAGTCTGAGGCTCTTTTGCTTTGCAGAAAAGTAAAAATGCTACACTGTGAGCTTTCTACAGAGATAGATAACTGATAACAAAACCACAGCTATTTTCACTGAAGAGTTCCTCCTATTTTAAACATGAAAATGGTGGCATTTATTGATGAGCTCTAAGTGGCTATAATACAGGTAAAACCTTAGTCTCCAAAAGCCTAAAATAAAAAATAAAGAGGAGGCTTCAGGCTCCAGTTACTGGAGAATTAAAGAGACTGTAGAATATTTATAAGATTGCAAGCAGATATTTGAAATTATTTTTATTTGGAGAGCTATAGTCTAGTTGTCTTGAGACAATGATACCTTGAAACTCTATGAGAAGCCACCACCTGCTGTGAGAGAACCTGTTTGGGCATCAAGAACTGGAAGGCTCCAGCACTGCAATTGGCATTATCTCATTTCTATGAGATGTCATCTAAGACATTTCTTTTTTCCTCTGAATGTCAGTGTATGATCTAGCTTTAAAGGAATTTGGGAGAGCTAGCAGTAAGAACCTATAAGTCCAAGGAAGCAATTTTCCACTAAAATGGCAGGAAATTTCTCCCTCATCCTGCAAGGCTCTTCTCCCTGTGAGGAATCACTGCCTGAAGACTTTACATGGCTTAATCATCAGAAGAAAATTATACTCCCATTGCAATGTGGTTACCATCTCCAACAGTTTTTCACAGTCCTCCAACTTTTTGAGATTGTTGGATCATGCAGCAGACTCCTAGGCCACTGCAATTCCTGGACCTAGATAAGGGCAGCCTTCACCCAGTGTTAGAGCAGGCAGCAGGGGAGCAACTGACCTCGTGAGACCATTGCTCGTCCCTGGGGGCTGTTCTGTTGTAGGGACTATCAAGTCAGCCATAAACCAGCAGGTGTCCAAGGTCCCCCTCGTCAAATGCAAGTGCAGGACAAATCATAGAGTCATAGAATCGTAGAATGATTTGGCTTGTAAGATCATCTAGTTCCAACCCCGGCCATGGGCAAGGACACCTCCCACTAGAGCAGGTTGCTCAAAGCCCCATCCAGCCTGGCCTTAAACACCTTCAGGGATGGGGCATCCACAGCTTTTCTGAACTGGACAGTTATATATTATATCCTATATATTCCAGGATACTGGAACACAGCAACCTGTTCCAGTATCTCACTGCCCTCAGAGTAAAGAATTTCTTTCTAGTTTCTAATCTAAATACCCCCTCTTTCAGTTTAAAACCATTACTCCTCATCCTATCATTGTACTCCCTCATAAAGAATCTCTCCCCATCTTTCCTGTAGGCCCCCTTTAGGTATTAGAAGTCCTCTATAAGGTGTCCCTGGAGCCGCCTTTTCTCCAGGCTGAACAATCCCAACTCTCTCAGCCTGTCTTCACAGGAGAGGTGCTCCAGCCCTCTGGTCAGCTCTGTGCCTCTCCTGTGTCATGGTTTTATGCTGGACTGGACACTGAAACAAATGGCAGATGCTCTCCCCAACCTTTCCCTTCAGAGTGAAATGGATGAGAAGGAAAGGGACTTATGAGTTAAAGAGAAACTAAACTACTTTAATGAAATATAAATAATTAAATTTTTAGAAAAAATATAATCAGAAAATAAAATAATGAAATTATACAATATATACAAAACCAATATCAAACTCCCAGGATGAAGATCGTGGGCAGACACCGGAAAAGTCCCAGACTGGACTCAGCAATGAATGTGAACTAGAGTCCAGATTTGGATCCACAAATGCACAGATTGGGGTGGGATCTCACCAGACTGGAGCAGAGGGGCAGAATCGCCTCCCTCAACCTGCTGGCCACAATCCTTTTGATAGAGCCCAGGACCCACATTGCCAGGTCATGTCTTGCCACCATTTCTGGATTTTGCTTTTCCTGTTTGTAATGCTTCATGCTCTTGTGGACAACGATCACTGCCATTGCTATATAAATATGAGCTGGACTATTGCTCCTAATTGCTTGCTGCAGGCATATTAATTCAAGATGCTGAGATCTGGGAGCATAGCCCCTGCAGAGACAGATACAGGCAGAGCTATCTGTGGCTGGGGGTTAGGCCAGGCTGTCTCCCTGGGGGAAAAAAGGAGTACAAAAGGAGTTACATCTTTAAATGAGAAGTGATGGACAAGACCAGGAGGGAGAAACCAATAGCTGTAGTATATTTTACATGGAACAAAAATCCTTCCCTTCCTTCCCCCTCTGTGAGCACATTTTTGGGTAGCGGCATCAGCAGTGCCCTCTCCCTCAGCTGTCCCTCCTGGCCACTTTCACACACAAAGGGCAAAAGCAAATCTTCCTCTCCTGAAAGCCTTCAGAAATTAGGTCAGCATCCTTTCTGGAGTCTCCTTATGACTGGGATTCACACCCTGCTTGTGTCCCTGCTCTGATATACTTCTGTGTTGTCTGCAAGAGAGGTTAAGAGGGGACACCACCAGGCACTGCATGAAGAGAGTCTTTGTACTTCCAGCTGCCCGACCCGCCGACGCCAAGGGACCAGGGCTGGAGAACCCACATGGCTCCTAGGTGCGGGCAGGAGCATTGAGCATCGTCTGTCTGAGCTGAACATCTTCTCACCCAGCCTCCTGGCTGGCTGGGAGTGGATGAGTAGGTTGTGAAATTTTAGATGTGGGCTATGTGAGGAAAGAAACAACCTCTTCTCTCACACAGGAATTAGGCAGGCTTCCGTGATACTTTAGGAAGAGCATTTGCAGGCAGCTCTGCTCTCTCGAGTTTTAAATGTGCTGTTGGTGTAAATGCCAGTTCAAACCGTCCAAACATGGTGGTCCCCATCTTTGGGGCTGATGGAAGGACTGAGATATCCACAGCCTTCGCTCAGTGCCCTCATCACTCCACAGCCACATGCACTGTACTGTGGACCACAGGTCAGGAGTGGGCCCTTTTTTTCTGTCTGACAAGTTAATAAGAAATATACATTTGGTGTTCCTCATTTCATTAGTGGGTCTGGTAACCTTTAAAATTCAGGTTCGCAAGCCTATCGCTATAATAAATATTTTGGAAAATGTAAACTTTTTTGATCATTCTGGTGAGTAGGGGTAGGGTTTTAAGAGAAACCCTAGGGCATGGGTGAACTGCAATAATATAATGCAAACTAGCAGTAGGATACAGCATTTTTGCAGATGAGTCTCATGCACCACGTGCCAGGTAAAGGCAAAGCAATGGTAGCAAGGAATTATTCATAATCTGCTAGAGGGCATTTCCAATACACTGCTTAAAGTTTCCTTACCTTGCTTGGCAAAACCTCTTCCCATGGCTTGTCAGGATACTTTCTCCGCTGGAGAGTGTGGTGCATTGGGTTACAAGGAAGGAGGGAAAGGTTTCCTGTCTCTGCACCGGAACAAGCTCTATCCCTGGGGCCAGAGAGGGGACAAGAAATGGGGGGAGGAGGGGGCAGGGAGTGAGACAGACATTAAACTTCTCACAAACAGCACACCTCGCATCATGGGACCTCATTAAAGCTGTGCGTCTTCCCCCTGCCTGCAATTGCTGTGGGTGGGAAGCTCTTTGCCCGCCAGCCCCTGCCCAGGCCACCACAGGCTGTGGGTCTTGTGCAGCAGCACATCCAGCTTCTGGCAGGGTTGCAGGACCTGAACAGGAAAGCCTGTTTGGGTGGCCCTGTGAGCCCACCTGGAAGTGCTGGCAAATGCACAACTGACCTTGCTGTCTGAAAAAATGCAGAAGTTTGGGTAAGCCTCCAGGCTTGTCAATGCTGAAGTGTTTCTGGCTATGGAACCACATAAGTTGTTAGGAAATGATTAAAGAGTGTCTCAGCACTAGTTCCGTAGGGAGTTTCTAGCCCTTGGTGCTTGAAGTAAAGCTGACAAGATGGGGGGTGTCAAGGGCAAATGGAACACTGCAGTGCTGAGCTGGAATGGGGAGGCAGAGACTGGGGTGCCCTAGAGGGTGGTGGGAAAGCACCTTTGACCACTTTGCTTTATATACATGGTAGAGCTGACAGCATGAAGTATTTTTCCTTCTTGCTCTTCCTTCCCACTCTTCCTTCCCTTCACCTAAGCAGCAACTCTTAATGCACACTAAACACACTCAGACGCACTTGGAATACAGACAAAAAACCCTGCGCACCAGACAATAGAAGGGATGAAGCCAATATATTATATAGCTTTTAGGCGCCTATCTCATAGCTTTCCTGGTGTCAGACTTATGGTTTGGGAAATGAGGAGAATGACAATATTGAAATCTATAATTAAAGACAGAATTGAAAAGCGTCAGCAGCTGCCGTCAAAATGTGTGCTGCGGGCAAAGCAGGATGGGGTCCGCGTGGGAAAAGAGGAAAGGGCTGGAATGGAATAGAAATCTTTCCCACGCTTGAATCCGGACAGGTAAAAGGTAGCAGATACGGGTATCTGCAAGGGATTCAGCAGACGGCACCGAGCTAGAAAAAAAAAGCCTTGTCGCCACATCGTGGCCAAGAGAAGCCACTAATTTCTGGCGGGGAGAAAACGGTCCTTCTCTCTCTTCTTCTGAAAATAAAAAAAAAATAATAAAAAAAAAAAAAAAGAGAAAGAGCTGTACACACAGGCCAGGGCAAACTCCGGCGAATCGTGTCTGGAAATGTCATCAAAGTATAAAGCGGGGCAGAGCAACCGCGGCTGTATCCCGAGAGGAGCGGTGGGAGGCTCGGTGGGAGCGGGGGCGGCGGGGACGGCTCTGTCCCGCGTTGGGCTGCGGCGGCTCCGGCGCTCCCTCTGCTGCCCGCCCTGCTCCCAGCGCAGACCCGAGCGGCTCCGGGCGTGAGTTACACACACACCACACACCCCCGTCCTGCTGCCCACGGAACGGGAAAACACTGGGGAAGGTTTGGGGCAAAGCGTGTCTTCATCGGATGTAACCCCTTCTAGATGTCTCCGGGCTCTAATCTCAGAGCGGTTAGAGCTGGAAGGGACCTTAAAGATCATCGAGTTCCAACCCCCCTGCCATGGGCAGGGACACCTCCCATTAGAGCAGGTTGCTCAAAGCCCCATCCAGCCTGGTCTTGAACACTTCCAGGGATGGGGCATCCACAACTTCTCTAGGCAACCTCTTCCAGTGTCTCACCACCCTCACTGTAAAGAATTTCTTTCTAGTATCCAATCTAAATCTCCCCTCTTCCAATTTAAAACCATTACCCCTTGTCCTGTCACTACACTTCCTGACAAAGAGTCTCTCTCCAGCTCCCCTATAGGCTCCCTTCAGATATTGGTAGGTTGCTATGAGGCGTCCCTGAAGCCTTCTCTTCTCCAGGCTGAACAACCCCAGGTCTCTCACCTGGCCTCATAGAGGAGGTGCTCCATCTCTCTGATCATCTTTGTGGCCCTTCGCTGGACCTGTTCCAACAGATCCATGCCCTTCCTGTGTTGAGGACTCCAAAGCTGGACACAGTACTGCAGGTGGGGTTTCACGAGTGCAGAGTAGAGGGGCAGAATCACCTCCCACGACCTACTGGCCACACTTTTCGGTACACACTTCTCTTTGCTTGTCCCACTCCTCCTTACAGCCTTCACCAACGGTGCCACTTGGGCGCATAACTTTGGGTAAGGCAGAGGAAGGTGGTCAAAAGCACTCTACACAGTTACCTGTCAGCTCTTGCCTGGATTAGGGGAGCAGCTCTTAGGCATCACCACCTCCTGTATCAAGAGGCTTGCCTTGTGTCTCACAGTGAATGACGGGGCAATGCTGCAACTGGAAAATGCAGCCTGGTGCGGTGCTCAGGCCTGACACTCAACTGCAGAGATTAAAATGATGGGGAAAGTGAATTTCATGCAATGGGGAAGGTCAATCTATTGACCAGGCTGAGCAACAGCCTGGCCTTGAGCGAGCACATTAAAAATGGAAACTTTTTGCCATGAAAGCTGAAAAGACAAGACTGCTCCCAAGGCAAAAAGCTCTGAAAAAAGTGTTTGTTTGAAGAAAAGGATTTCTTCACTGAACAAAAAAAGTTGAGACTTTTATTCCTTAGAGATGGCCTTTGTAAAGGACTATGGTATTTTGACTTGTTTTGTCCTCATTTTGAAGTCAAACAAAAAATGATTGGGTCTTAATGAAAGTATTTTACACACATTTGCTGAACCAAATCATGCAGCCCTTCCAGCTCCTGTGAACACCTCAATGTGACATTCAGCTTCAGAGCCACTCATGGCTGCACAAGGTATGCTCAGCAGTTCTGTAGCAGGGCTCCACTCTTGCTTACCATCAGCAGGATGCTCTGCCAGCTCCTCCATCTCTTTCCTCCACTTCATGTTCTCCAGGTTGCTTAATTTACCCCTCTCCTCTTTATCAGGTATTCCTTTAAGTCCACATCCTCCTATCCTGATGTTTACCAGCTCTCCCCACAGATCTACATGCCCATGACACCTTCATGGACACCTCCCCTGCTTCTGCCCAGCTCCAGCTGCATACCCTTTTCATCCTGCCTCTTGGCCATGCCCAGGGCCAGCTCTGGTGCCCACCATGTCCCATGTGTGCCTCATTCTCCCTTGATTTCTCCCAGTATGGGAGAAACACCCCTTTGGTGTTTCTGATAAACCCAGCTTTGATGGTTGAAGTTGCTGCTGGATGGGATCAGTTTTTGAGCCAGCCCGTTCCCAAATGGCTTCCAGTCAGGTAGGCGAGAGTAATGTGGGACAGTGGATGGATGGTCTGGTGTTCACAGTAATATCCATAACAAATAAAAAAGTAATAAATAACAATCACCTCTTTGACAAGCATCTCTCCCCAGTGTGAAGGAAAAGGCCAGTAGTGACTGCTCAGTTTGCAGAAACTATCAGGAAAGTCACTTCTGATCTAGATCCCTCTCAACTGTTTTTTCTTAGGAAATTTAATACAAAAAGGTGCTTTTTCCCCTCTTAAGTGCCTGTCTCTCCCCTTGCTGCCTGGCAGATGACTGGGACAAGGACTGTCAGGTTGCTCAGAGAGGCTGATGCACAGCAAGGTGTGTTTGCAGCACACACACATTAGAGGGCTATCTAATGCAATTATAAGCCACGGAGCAGAAAAACACTGGCTGCTCCACTGCTCCTTGCTGAGGAGCCAGGGAGAAAAAGGGGCTGGGAGGGAGCTGGGAGAGATTTGAGCCTGTGGCACCTGTATGAGGAGTTGGACAACATGAGGCCTGGTTCTTGCTGGTGGTCAATTAATAGACATTTCTGTCATCTGATTTTTATTTCAGTGCAAAGAAAAGTACAGAGGCAGAAGGGACAAAGAAAGGTTTTTACATGAGCCTGTCAACACCAGGCCGTTCAATGTTATGCTGAAATAACCCGCCTACTTTGAGGACTGGCCATGTTGACCACAGCAGCCGGGGGATGTAGTGGCAGGTCCTATTGACCATCCCATGTGATCTCTGTAATCAGGTGTGTGTAGCCCAGGGTGCAAGACCTGTTGCAAGTTTTACCAACTACACACATCAGGGCGCCTGCTTGCCAGAAGCCCTGTGACCTCTACAATAGACAAAGGGTCTAGGTCTTTCCTGATTCACTAACTTTACTTCTATTCCTGAAGAGTGTTTCTTTTACACCAAGATTTTGTGCAGGTCTCATAGACCTACCCTCTTTCCCTTTCCCTGTACCCTCTTTCAGCACTATGAGCTGAAACCATTAGCTGGGCTGTGTGACTGTCCGCTTGGGCTGGAGCAGCACCTCCTGAGCAAATGCAGTGCTCAGAAACATCATGGCTGGATTCTGAAGGGTTGCTGAAGTCCAAGAGACAACAAGGAAAGAGGCTGCCCACAGGATCATAGTTTCCGTTGCTCATACTTGGAAGTGGCTTTGCAGAGTATCTGTGGTCATCAAAACCATCCAGGCCCAGCTGCCTTTTCCTGCTGTGGCTTGTCTCTCATCATCATCATGCGCGTATGTTGTGGCTCATTACTTGAGTGGGGTATTTATCCGCATCTTTCCTGGTACAGTGGATGGTTCTTCTGGTTACATGACCTCATTTTCAAAAAATAAGACTCACTTACCAGAATGCCAGCACTAAAAGGTCTCAGTTTCTCTTTGGAATATAAGTGGTAAATAGGGGAGAAAACATCTGTTTACCTAGCACTGAGACACCAAGGTCACTGACCCAATCTTATGAGGTTAGCCCACCACTGAGCTCCATGCAGGGGGAGAGTCTGTTGCCAGCATATCTCCAAAATGCCCTTCTGTGATTTCTCCATTTTCTTTGGTTGCAGTTGCAAGGCACCTGCCATGCTGTGTTTGTGATTTGTGTGTTATGGACAGGATTTGTCAACACAAGAAAGAAGACTCATCAGGTTTATAAATTATCTTTCTGTCTCCTTCTGAAATGCAATAGTGAAGACATTATCTGTTAATGCAATAGGAAAAATCCCAACTATTATATTTCAGGAATTTCTACCATTATACTTCAGGAAAGTAATTAGTGGAAGAAAAGTGGGAGTCACATGCAGAAGGGGAATTAGGCAATTTCCAGACTGAAATTCTCATCCCAGGGCCAGGTACCTATGTCCTCTAATACCACAGTATAGAAAGCACCCGTATAATAAAAACAGATAGCAGCCAACCTCTTGACCAAAAAGCATAGGAATCATGAAATAAAAGGCTGTGTCTGATATCCTCTGTGTTTCCTGAGGTAAGTAAGTGACCTCCTCTAGCCTTGAAATTGCCACCAAGTCTACCTCCATCCTGATAGATGGTCCCCATTCCCTGTGAGATAAAAGGAGGCTGGTTAACCAGCTTGTCAATAATGCCAGTGAAGATGCTTTTATCCTGCATAGATGCAAAGTGACATTTGTTGCATGTTGACTTTAGTTAGACAGCAAAACATTAGTGTTTTTCTGCTTTGCCAGGTGGCATGTGGACAATTATGTGCCCTCATGCAGGGAAGACATCAGAAACTTGTCTTCCCATTGTTAATTAATGAAGAGAGAAACTGCAAGTTGAAATGGGCTTTATTTTCTAGACAATTTCTGATGTTGTTCCCCTGTGGAAATAAAAGAAGTGTCCTAAAGGCAAGTTCCAGCTGAGACACCCACCAGATGTTGCCTGAGCTGCTGCAGGGCAAGGCTCAGGAGTGTCACGTGGAGCTGCAGAAGGTCCACGTGTTGCATTGCTGACCCACAAAGGATCAGGCAGTATGCGGATCAGGGGCTAAGCTTTTTCCTGCCTTGTTGAACATTACAGATAACAGTAAAAATGAAGACATGCTGTGTCCAGCTTTGCTCTTAGCTTTGCATCTTCTTGAAAGAAAAGCAGTGCAGGGTTTTAAAAAAATGGCTGTCTGGTTTTATATTCCTAAAACCTTATTTAAGTTTTTAAAACTTTAAGAGGCTAGTGATAGGCAGACATCCTCTGTGGCATCCCCAGATGTTCTATAGCTATTCATAGACTTATTTTCTAACCACAGGCATTGGTTCACAAGTGTGTATGCAATTTCTGGGGCCTCAGGGACCCCACTTTGGGCCACAGAGCGAGGTTGTTCTGCTATGAGCATGTTTGTGTCCCCTCCTGGCCAAGGTGTGCCAGCCCAAGGTCACTCTTTGCATATGCTTGGACATGATGAAATGCAGTCCTCAGGAGACCATGTTCCTGCTTAGGGGAAGCCCTAGATACACTTCGCCAGGCAGCTGTTAGTAAGTGAAGCATGTAATACCAGAGTTTCTAACTCTCCAAGAAGATTGTTTTTATCTTCCTAACAACAGCCAGTTTGAATGGGCTTTGGCCCTTCCACACCTTTTTTCTATGGTTGGAGTGGTCTCATTTTCCATCCTCACTGTTGAGCTGCCTGAGCTCACTCTTGGGCTTGGTGTCTCCTTATGCTGCAACTCCTCCAGCACCTCCAGCTTCTCGAGCCCTGGTGGAGCCATAGGACCAGACTCTAGATAGACCCTCTGGCTAGGACATCACAGAGGGCAGGACCTCACACCCAGCTTCCCACTGCTGGTATCTGCCACTTGATGTGGCAGAGTGTGGCTTGAGTTCATCATGGCATAAAGCACACCTTTTCCTGATGTCAACTAGTTAAGGTCTAAATATTTTGTGGTTTTAATTTATTTATTTTTTAATAGGCAAATTTATAAGTAAATTGTTAAAGTTACATTTTAATTCTTCATGAGTACAAATAGACACAGATACAGCAAGGCACTTCATAAGATTTTAGAAGGCACCTTGTTTCTTTCTTTACAGTGCAAGATTTGCACAGATCTGTACAAAAAATAACTAATCTTTCTTGCACTTACCTGTGTGTTCTCTCATTAACTTCCAGGTTCCCTTCAGTCAGTGATAAACTCACAGTTTATCTGTCTTTCTTTTGCTGGATCACATGGCTAAATCCACTGGGGCATTCTGCCTATTTGCCCTTTCTTACTCAAAGTCAGTAATCTTCTTTGTGCCCATTTATAACTCCTCTTTCCAGCATCTTTTCTGACATCTTTTTCTTGGGCTGTTAGGAACTTTCTGTCTGTCTCCAGCCTTCTGACTGCAAATAAGATAAAATTGGGTTTTCTTGAGCAAGAAACACCTGTTGTTGAGACAGGTTTAGTACTAGTAGATCACTGTTCTCATCTACCCATCTGTGATTTCCTCTAGTCTAATTCTACATGTTAACAGTCCCTATGTATTCAAAATAACAGCAATTCAAAAATTCTCTCATTCCAAGGTATCAGTCAGAAGTCATCTGTTCCTTCCCTGTTATGATCCCCCTCTTACGTCTCATTCTCTTGTTTTCTGCTCACCCTAGTCGTCAGAGCAAGTATGTTGAAGCCAACTTCACAGACCAATGGCATGAGGAAGGTAGATGGAGAAGACCCTATATTTGCTTGCATCTGGGAGGAATGAGGGATTTTCATTTCAGAGGTGATTTGGTGATAAGAGTCTGTGTTAGAAAGAGTAGCCATATGAGTGAGGGCAGTGAGCTGTATGGATGGAGCCCTCAACATAAACCTGCCTAGAGGTATGGCATCTCAAGCAATAAGGCAGGAAGCACTTGGTTTTGAGTGAGAACTAGGCATTAATCCCAATTATTTAGCAAATGAGATGTAAATATACTAGAAAAACTGGGGAATGTAATTGAAACAGAGTGGAACGATGAGAGGGAACATATGGTAAGGGAGTAGGTAGGTGGACTCCTGAGAGCAGGAGCTGGGGGGCAAAGGGTACAATGTAACCTGTTTAATATATCCATTGAAAATTAAGATTTATATGGAGAGAAGATAAATTCAGAAGTCATAGTAGGGTTCAAATGAGCACAAAGATGTGTGTGTGTCTAGAAAACCCAATACCTGGACAGTGCTATATCACAGTTTGTATGAAATATCACCCATCACAAAAGAGAGATGGGTCATTTGGGATAAGATTCCATGACCAGCCAATAACAGCATCCAAAATGTACAGATACAGTTTAACAGTTTATACAGTGAAATGTCAAAAGAAAAAAAGCTTTGCCCCATTTTAAAAGGTCAGCATTTAGGCTCAGACAATTGAGCTTTTAGTAGGCAAACGTCTAGCCATCCTCCTTCAGACTCCTAGGGCAAAGTCTCCAGTGAATTCTGTAGGATTCATAGAGAGCTACGATTCACCAGCACTACTGAGAAGATACTAATGAAATTAATTATTGCAGAAGTGTTATCGTTGTCCATTATTTTGCCAAAACTGAAGTAATTCTCTTCCAGTTTTAGTAAGTGAAAGGAAATAAACAGAGAGAGGAGGGGGTAAGACCATCTCACCACAACTGAGATATTCATGAATATAGTCTCTTGAATATTTATTGTAATCGCAAAAGGGAAAGAAAAAAACCTTCCAACCAAAAATTAAACAAAAAACCCTCACTTGGTATACAGAAGTTACATACAAACAGAATAGCCAGTGGAATACATATGGTCTCTACATTCACATAGAATTAAAACTGCACATGGATAAAACTTGTATTTCACATTTAGACAAGAGCTCCTGTGGATGTACGCAGAAGATTCACAAAATTTGTCACCCAGCAGCATTTTAAACTAACATATATTTTAGAACCACAGTAACTATATTGCAGTAAAAGTCAGGGGAGGAGGAACAGATTTAGTCTCACCCTGTCACAAATGTATCCTAAGCAAGTGCTTCAACTTTTCTTCAAGAACAATTCAGCAAGCAAGTTAGCCTCAGGGAGCCAGAACAGGTACATATTTTCAAGGTAAGCATTTGTCCTCATATATGTAATCATACGTCTATGAAGAATAACAAAAATGCTAGGTAAAATGTCACGGCCAGGCGAAGGGGAGCAAGTACACCGAC
>BJBW01005124.1:0-39250 GCA_004320125.1 Scolopax mira
GTTTGCATATCAATTGATGGCATGGTGCAGCCTGTGGGCTAGGAGGGTTTAATTTCAAATAACAAATAAATAAATAATATTTATTATTTATTTTATTTTTTATTGAATTCATTATTAAGTGTTATATTATATTAACTACTACTTGAATTAACTGTTAACTCTTAACACAAGACAAATGTGTGCCTTTGAATGAATATAAATCCCAATTTGTGAGGCAAAGTCACTTTGTCCAGGTGCTTTTAAACATATGGTTTGCAATTGCTGTCTCCTTTCTCAATCCAGTTACTCAGAAACATGTCTGCACTACTGTGATCTTTTTCAGAAAGTAATTCATTTTCCTGGCCAGTTCTATTTTCCCTTGTTAACAAGCTCTGAAGTAGTCCAAAGCAGAAGGGGAATGGGCATTCAGTCAAAGCAAGGACTGCAGGAGATGTTGAACACGTACGCTGGTAAATGTTTCATACCTCAAGATGGAGAGTTTAACACAGACGAGAACTGGAAAATACATACAGCATCATTTTTCCTGCAAATTTAAGACTGAAATGTTCTGGCCCATCCATCCTGTGTGCCATACTGATAGATGTAGCACTGGATCCGTAGTACTAAAACTGGAGAGGGAATATATGCTTATTAGAATAAGTATCTTGTTAGAAATTAGTTTATCCATTACACTTGGGTTGTTGTTTTTTTTTTTTTTTAATCATCTGATCTTGAACATTCAATTTACGTTTACCTCATTCAGTAGCCTGAAAGCCATCATATGGTTTAAAAGGGATATTTTCCTGTTCATTAAATCCTGTTGGAGTCTCAGATGGAGGTGCCCCTGTAACATTCAGCCAGAAATGTGTTGCAGTGATACTTAGAGACTAGGCAGGCAGGACTAGGAGCCACGCAGAGCCAATAACACTAAAGTAGAACTGGTGTGGGAAAATACACCTGAGCAAATTCCAGGTTTGTGAGTTCAGTCTCCTCATAGGACCAAACTGTCGAAAAGTCCTTGGTTGGGAAAAAGGAGGTGGGTTTTCTTTTCTCTTGCCTCATTCATCTGGGAAGACACTGTGCCATGAAGTTTAATTTTTTTTAAGTGGCTCTGAAAAAGATGAGGGAAGAAAAGAGAAAAGAAAGAGAAGCAGACAAAGATGTACTGGGGCAAAGTGGTGCCTTGAAAAGAGACATCATGAAAAGCATCATAAATGGGCGAAGGATGTCATGTAAAAGAGGAAAAATAGATACTAGAGCAGGAAAGTGTCAGCACAAGAAGGTAGAAGGGTGGCCAGTATTTTGTGAGGAAGCCCTGGCTTTACCCAAGTCTATGGGAATTTTTCTTTCGATTTCTGTGGAGCCAACTTTTATGCCCTTTAGCTTGTTTTTAATCATGAACAAGATACTTTTTCCCATCTAAGCATAACTTGCAATAGTTAGTAATGCACTATGTAATATTAATTATTAATTAATTAATAATTAATATTAAATAGTATTTAATATTAATTTTTCTACCAACCTTCCTGTTCAAAGGTTTGATCACCCGCTGACTATTGGATTCATGGGCTCTAAGTAGACTTCATTACTACCTATGTGTGAGTATCTACAGGAGGGCAAAAGCTCACCAGCTTATTACTGGCTGGCTCTGTTTGATGGGTAGCTGAGAAGCATGGTTGGTAAGCATAACCTGGGATAACACTGCTCTGAATATTTTCTTATCATTACATTCCAAAGATCAGAAAAAACCAACAGATGTCAATTTTGTTAAAGTTAATGAAAAAATGTGGTTTGGAACAGTTTTATGGAATAAATCTCTGCATAAGTTAGTCAAATGAAACGAATTCTGTAATTAGAAGCAGTAAGAGAAGCTTAAAAAAGACAGAAAATCCAATTTGAGCCATTGGAAATGAAAAAAACTTCAAAAATGTTGCATTCCTCTTGCAGTATTAGTTATGTTATATCTCAATAGTTTTGATTCATCTTGTTATCCTGAAGCAAAGGGCTCATGGGCTTCCAGAAGGCTGTAAGCAAGGAGAGACTGGCTGGGAAAGAGGGGGCTCTCCAGAGTCTTGGTAGGAAGGTGGATTTCTCTGACATCCAGGTTGTTGTGAGGAATAGGTTTAACTGAAAAAAAGTCACTGTATAGGTTTTGCTGGCATTGCAGAGCCTTTGTGAGGATGGCACGTGCTCCTGGTGAAGAGCTCAGTGTCTCTGGAGCAGTGACCCATGCTGGAAGCAGTGGGTGGTGGGGTGGGCTGGAGCAGCTTGTGTGGGGTCCTCTCACCTGGGTGACCCCAGGGAGACCAGATTCATTCTACACTCAATGATGAGATTTCCCCTTACGGCTGCTCTTTGATCTCCTACGTGTCATTTGCGTTTCCAAAACCACCAAGTCCCTGGTCACATTGCCAGGCATATCAGCAGGGTTACCAGTGTTAATACATGGCAAATTACATTTTCCTGCTGAATCTGGAAGGTCCTGTAGGAGCAGAAAACCCTTTGTGCTTTCAGAAGCCCCCATAGACCTGCAGCCCTGACACTGGACCCAGCTGCCACATCGACTGGTGCTGGGATGAGGTGCTATCCCTGGTTCATGTAAAGATGCTGCAACCATCTCATGCAATGTGATGTCTGGAGGCATATTTTCTTTGGAAATCATCCATTCCCTGAAAAACAGTGTTTTCCCCTAAATTGCAAATAACCTTGGGCAGGCAATCGCACAAGGTCTGGAGAACTGCTTATTCACCCTGGTACAACTTGCTGGGACCCTGGGGGTTGTGTGGAAAGTCCAGCATCCAAATTGCTGCCCCAGCCTTGAAGCTCTGGCTTGCTCTGGGGAGACTGTGTGTTTCATGAAAACATCTCCTGAAAGGATTCTGCTTCATCTTGATGAGGAAAGGGAAATCTTTGAAATCTCAGAAGATGCTCAGACTAAAATCGTACCCCGCTGAGGGGATGGGAGATCCCCTATAGGATCTTAACACACAGCACAGTAAGAATATACCCTTTCTTTAGGCAAGTGGAGTCTTTCCTAAGCTGTCCTTTCCTGTAAACCAGAGCAGAGCTGAATTTCTTCACATAAAAAGTAAGTAATTTCCTCTTGACACAAGCTTATCCTGATGTAAGGGCTAATTGATAGCTTGCAGGGCACTTGTGTTTTCCAGGCTGTTGGTTTTGCTCTAAGCACAAATTTACTCAGTGATGAGAATATTTTGACAACTCTGCCTATCTGTGCTCAGGAACTGCATTTTGGTGTGAATTTTCTGGGTGTGTTGACCCAGTTTTAAAGCCTAAAATGAGCATGCTCTCATGCTCATAGAAATACCATAGTTGGTGAAATAAAACAAAGAAAGGGGGTAAATAAGCAGAAGTACAGTTTGTTCTGCACAAAAACTTTCCGGAGGGGTTTTGCTCAGCTGGCAGTGGTGTGTGGTTTTGTCCTTACACCTTCTCCAGGAGGCAATTGTTAAAATATGATGTGATTCAGCTTGCAGAAACGTGTCGTTCTGATCCACTTGCACATCCCCACGACCACAGCTCTTTGGCAAATCCCTCCTAGCTGTAAACACACAAAAATCAAGATATCAAATCAAACAGTATTAGTTCTGAAGAGAAGGCACATGTTGCTGCATTCTTCCTTTGCCTTCCTGGATCTAATAAATGTCTCATTTAGAATTCTCTCTCATTCATGTTTGTGGTGGGTTTTTTTTTTTTACGTGCTTCTCAAAGCTTATTTTTAGGCAACTCATGGCTCATTCTTTAGGAAGAAAGAAATCTTTTCTGATTTGATGCGTTGCTGTGTGAGCAGAACTGGGAAGACTGTGCTTGTTTTCTTTAGATGATACGATGAATTAGCTTCTTCCAAAATATTATGCTCTGGGGACTACGATCGCAGGAAGCATGAGAGAACATTAGAATACATAACCAGAGCTCTGTGCAATAAATACATGTATGTTTGTTGTGTACAGAGCAAGGCTTTAAGTAGTGTAAAAAATTATTTTGCTTCAAACTCTTCAAACAATGTCTTTGTGACATCCATGGAGTCAGGAAAAAGTTTGCATGCTGCGAGACAGTTGATTTTGGTGCATGTTTTGAATGTGGAAAAGCATTTATTCTGACTATAGACAAATATAGGTAAAATTATCTGGGTTGCTGAGCCACCAAAATGCAGCTAAAAGGGTAAGAGCAAGGAGCCCACCTGGTATCTCCTGCTCCCATGGAACTGCTCTCGCGGGAGCACACAAATGATGGTATTGCCATTAAATGTGGATTCACCTTGGTCGCTTTTTATTCCTGGAGCTGGTGGGAAGGTGACAGGGATAGCAGCTCATAGCTCCTCTCCAGAGGCTTTTTGACTGAGGCAGAATGAAGAATAACAACTAGACGGCCCTGCTGTGCCAAGGCAACCAATTACTGGTCGAAGCAGGTAATTATGATGCTGAACGCGGCTCACAAAGTTAACATCCTGGCAACTAGTTTAATTTGAAAATAAAACCTCATCTACGGTATGTTCTGTATGCAGAGGAACTGTGCTATTTGCATTTGCTGAAGTCAAAATACCAGGTTTGGATCAGACCTCCCTTGCGTTGAGATAATAAGTGTGGGGTTTCACATCTGCCCTTTCAGGCTGGGCTTGTTCTGTTAAGGCACCAGCAGAATTTGCTTACCAGGGTTTTGCAGCCTGGTGAATAGCTTCTTCTGACTTTGGCTTGATGGGTTTCCTGTTCATCCTGTTAGCTTTCATAATGGAGGGGAGAGTCTAAAATGATAAAAACAGCATGGAGAAAAAATAAAATTGTGTTGGCAACAGCAAGCTGTGTGAGCATTCAGACCGCCCCAAATGTGGGTGTCTGCAGAGTTACTGCAGAGAACAGCAATGTTCATAAGCAGATTACTGAGTCATGAGCATGTTTTGAATGTGATTACAAGCAGAGAGACAGAATTAGTCTTTGATTTCCATAAAAAATTAATGAGGGAGACAGAGAGGGACAGACAAATTGAAGAGTTCACTTGGTTAATTTTCTAGCCAGAAGCTATTGTAAATGTTCCTCTTATTTAGCAAAGAAGGATAGTAAATCTATATTGGTTATGTTGGCCAAGAAAAACTATTAGTGTGATAGAGGTTTACCTGGGGGCAAACTGTCAGCAAATTAAAAAAGCAACAACGTGCTCATTTTGGGACATTTTGATGCATCTTCCACAAGTGCAGTCAATTAAGAGCTCCTCTGGAAATTATGTTCAGCTGCTGTGCTCCTGCACGGTGGCTCTGCCTTCCTCTGAGCACTCTCACTCTTGAGAGTCCAGTTGTGTTTTAAAAAATATTATTTAAATTACGCCCTTCAACAGATGGGATGAGACCATCATTAATGCCACAGATGCAGCAAGGGCAAGATATCTGGGTTATCGTTTTATTTCTTTTATTAATAGCTGCAGGGCATCTTAGAATTAAAATAGTACAACCCTAGCAGTGGGTCTCTGAAGCAGGGACGTGCTTTTCCATGGACTCTGTTTTGCATCTACCAAGACCTAGTTACTGTTTTTAACCAATATTTAACTACACCTTGAATCAGCCATGCTCCCTCAGCTTTCACTCAAGGCAGCCAAAATGCCACCATTTAGCAGAAATACCTACCATTCCAGGTCATTTGTGAGGAGCAGAGAGTTCTGATGCTGTCATATACAAAACGGAGGGTCTAATTTGCACAAAATACCGATGAACATTTTTGCTGAGATTTCTGATACAGATCTAATGTCCTGTATTTAGACTATTTACAGATGTTTAAACGGTGAGAAGATGAGTTCAGTCCCTGTTTCAGTGTACCTTGCAACAGAACAGTGGAAGCCATGCTTTAAAAGGAGTAATTGCCCTCACTATAGAAGACTTTGTTCCCATGGCAAATGGCTATGAAAGTTGTGTTTTTCAATTGTTTTCAATTGATTTTTAAAAAAAATTTTTTTTTAAACCTTGCAAAATGCTGACTTTTCAGTGAAAGGCACTGAAACTGTTGTAAAGCTTATGATGGAAATGGGCAAATCTGTCTGGATGTTTTCAGCAGACACTTGCTCTCTATAATAACATTAAGAAAGATTGAGCTTTAGGATGAAAATATTTAATATGAGGATATTAGTGTATTCTAGTCGATTGCATGAATGTAATATAGAAACCCTTATGTCCACCGTGGGCTGGGGGGAATATCCTGCTGTAGTAAACAGGGTATTATTTCTTTGGACATGTTACGGAATTATTGGCAGTTAAGTCACATATTTAATTTCTGCTTTTATGCTCTCTGCTATGATAGTGTTTGCATCAGCTTCTTTCTGCTACAAAAGCTCCATAAATAATTCATGTCTTTATTTAAATAACTGTGGATTTATTTCCAATTGGCACGGGAAAAGGCTTTTATTTTCTGTATCATTGTGCACAGTTGTCGTACTAGCCTCTTATTTCAAAATGTTTGTGGTTCACTCAGAACACACCAGCAAATAAAATTACAGCAAATTTAGCCTGAAATTTAATTAGATAATCAACAATCATATTTCTGTACTTTTCTAATAAAAGTACCTTGTTGCAGACAGTTTACAAGGCATTGTCTCTGCATCCGGATCCATTATTCTGGATGCAACATGGCAAAAAATTGAGGAATCCTGTTGCCTGGCCTCTGTTGGATAATGATCCTTGTGATCACTCAAGAGATCCTTGAGAGTCATTCTGGGTTAGTTGCTGATCATCATCTTAACAAAACAGCGAGGAACATAGCTGTCCTTCCAGCTCTCCCAGTTCTGCAGCCCTTGCTCTCATAGGGCTGGCCAGTCTCCGGCCACCAGAGTCCTTCCTGGTGACCAGTAGCAGGATATATATATTATTCTGGTTCTCCATGAAAACTAGGCCCGTATGGTCTTAAATCTTCACTATTCCCCTGCTCCTAGAAGAATGTGCTAACCATCCTCCTTTAGATTGAGATGGATCTGCTGTTCCTTCACGGCTGTGCCAAGTTGACCACTCCTTTCTGTTATCCAGGGGTTCTCCTATCTCACCTTCAGAGCATTCAGGCAGGTGGAGGAAAGCAGCATATCTCACTTTGCCAAATACAGAGTAAAAGAATGTCTTTTGGTAGACCTCGAGAAAATTTGGAACTAATTCAGCAGAACTTGAAGCATCTTGTAAAGAATAAAAAATTGTCCAAGCTCAGCTGGCCTGGCCCAGGATCTCCCCTGTTGTGAGGACACTGGCTTAAGGTTCTACTCCTTGAGGTTGAGAGGTTCATTGATGCAACAGATTCTTGGTAAGTGACTAATAGCATGCTAAACTTTGAAATCTAAGTAATGTAAAGGATTGATTGCTCAGATATAATCCTTTAGCCATAAACCGTTGTCCAAGTCTGGGACCAGGATTGGATCCAGCTGCACCCAGACTCCTCTCTGGGAAGTTTAGAAACCAGGGGGTCCTTTCTGAACCTCATGACTCAATGGGAGGGTCTCCCTGACAGCTTGTCTGACCCTGTTCCCTCTGCAGTAAATAAGAGAGTGTACCCTGACATCAAATCTTGTAAAACTCTATCGCATTTACTACTGGTTTTATTGCACTTACTACCAATTTTCTTAAATCCCTGTTTCACCTTAATAAATATTTCACTGCTTCTCTCTTACGAGTGAAGTTTATCACTCTGCCCGTGACAAAATGTTCTATCATTCTTACCTTATGTCTGTGTTAGGCAGGATCCTGCTAACATGCCTTGACTTTGGAGGACTATGTATAAAATAGATGGGGTACTTAGGCAGAGATTGTCTAAAACTTCCAGGCTTTAGAGATGGATTTTAATCGGTGGCCCAAGCCCAGAACTTAAGTTGGCTTTTTTGCAACATGGGCATGGGTCTGGCTTTTGAAATGCTTCTTGTGGATAAGAGTACTACTGACAAGGTGTGTTTCTGGTGAAATTGCAGATGCCCAGATCACAAGCCCTCACTCACTGGTGTCTGAAAGAGCGAAAATTGGGTCCTGTTCTGAGTGAACCTGGAAACCTTCCAAGGGGAGCCATTCCTCCAAGGGGACTTTGAGATCAACCCCCAACTGGCATGGACCCTGAGCTGCAAAGAAAGTAGGTATGGAAACAGGGTGATGGTGTCTCTCAGTGGATGCCTCTGACCTCTAGATTTATTGATTTATTGAGTACCATCTGTCTGCTTCTCCCCTCCTAGAAATATTATGATTTCTCTCCCTCTGCTAAAATCCTTAACCTAAAATATGTCAAATGGTCTAAGCCTCGATTATATATGCCATCAATGCTTCTTATTTAGAAAAGAATGTCTGTGTTCCTTGTTTGTCTAACAAAGGTTAAGTTTAACCTTCAGGGCACAGTGCAAATAACATCTGTTTATTCAGATTTCTAGCCTGGGGGCTGAGAGGCACAGTTTGTATTTGGGACCTCTAGCTGACATTTGTTAACTTAGTTTGCATACATTTTAATGTGGTTTCTTGTACCCAGAGGCAGTTGTTTATCTAATATGATAGGTTATAAATATATATCTATGGCCAAATTATTACTCCTCCAAGTTATCCTTGCTGGAATACGAAGGAGAAAATGAGTTTTGGACATCTTAAAATCCTCCGAGGTCACCAAGAAAGGGGTGTGGAGCTGGGCACACCAGAATTCAGCAGCATATGAGGCAGACAAAGAGAAGAGAAGCAGTGAACCCAGCTGGCTTGAGCCTTTTGTCGCTGCAGGGAGCAACGGTGGGCGTCCCAGGTGGGGAGCACCTGGTCTCCCCGAGATGGCCAAATCCTGGTCACTCCATGATCTCTCAGTGCCATCCTCGCTGCATGTGGGTCCTCATCCACCAATGCAGTGCTGCGTGGAGTCTGCAAAGCAATGTGTGTTCTCAAAAAAACATCCTATTTCCAGTGGAAATTATTCTGAAAATTATTTGGAACATTTTTATTGTTGATATTATTGTGTAGAGCTTCTCTTAACGACATCTAAAAATAGGGCCGAACTTGAGCTGATGGCATCTCATTAAAGCCAACGGAATAAAAATTCAAATGTGCATCTTCCTGCAAGTGTTTATCTAGCAGCGGGAGCCTATTATCTCGTGTGACAATGTTATCTGCCAGCGATGGTGTATCTATAACAAACTGAAGAGAGATACATTTAAACAAAGAGGATTCTGAGTGTTTCTGATGATCATGATAACCAATAACTTGCTTAAAGGATCAGCCTCGTTTATTTAATGAAGTCAAATATTCAAATGTGCTGCTCCATTGTCAGTATCACTGCGCTACAGCAGTGAAGTGGGGGCTTCTTAATGCAGTGTGCAGTCTATAGACAGCTTAAAGAGAAATAGATGTGATAGAGAAATACCTGTGCCCAGCCCACACTGAAGCCCTTCACTTCACTCCTCAAAGATGAAAGGAAGCTGTTGCTGTGTCCTCTTTCAGATGGTTTCCTTCGGAAAATATTTAAAGGGCATACTCTCCCTTCTCTGGGCCTCCCACTGGCTCAGGCATCCCCTTACAGCCCATACATTGGGAGGTGGGAGATGATCCTGCAGCCCTTCTCCTGCTCCTACACTACCCTGCTCCCCTTTCCCAGCAGTGTGGGGGCTACTGTCACTTTTGGTCAGCCCCCATGTGACTGTTCTTGTGTTCTCCTCTTCCTTGTAGGCAAATAACATCTGGACTTAGAGCACCCTCGTGGCCTTCCTCTACAGCATCCCTCTAGGAAGATTCTCAAAAATGGGAAAGTCTCTTATATCCTTTTATGATAGAGCCAGCACATGACACCCCAAACCATTTGCAAGGATGCTTCCAAGTTCCATGCTAACAGGCAGTGGGAAAAGTCAGGTGGGTCTTGTTTTGGCTTTTTTTAAGGGACACTTGATCCTTGTAGGCTGAGGGAGTAAATAAAGATGTCTTGCAAGATGTGTTCTGAGCCTTTGTCAAAAGCTCCTGTGCCTCTTGCCTGCAGATGAAGGGAGATGCCAGCCCTTTGGGGAGCAGGACTGGGACCGGGCTCTGCACAGATGCTGCTTCTCAGCCTGGGCTTGTCACTTGTCACTGTGGCTGGTCCATGCAGCCTGTGCCTGGATGTCCTGAGCTGTGTCCTGGGAGCTGCTGCAGTGGCTCATAAGCAGAGTGTGATGGGAGCCTAGTGGGCATCTCAACCCTGTGGGTTTCTCCCCCTTTTCCCCAAAGAGTGTCCTGAGTTTGCAAGTGGCCAGTGCATTTGGTTTGGCACGTGGTTTAGTTTGGGTTGCACTTTTTACATGTATGTTAAAGCAGTCAGTCCTCACGGCTGGTCAGGCCACCCAGAGACCCTTTCTGGATCAACTGTGCCAGGTCCAGTCTGCAAGGCCCCCCTGGTTCCCCCCCACCTCTCTTCTGGTGACTGTGCCATCCTCTGCAAGAAAGAACTTTGGCAGCCTCATTTGTGGGGTTAGTGGGCACAGACAAGCAGGAGCAAAGGCATTCTTTCATGGCAGTGTTTGGCACATGATGGGCTGACATAGTGCTTAGTGACATGGTTTAGTGATGGTTTTGGTAGTTGGACTTGATGATCTTAAAGGTCCTTTCTATGATTCTGTGATTTTATGGCTTGCTACATAAGTATATAAAGTTCTCACCTCCAGGGATGGAGTGTTTGTGTCCCTACATAGGTTCTCATGAAAAACCAAGGTTATTGCTTGGAAACCACACACAGGCACTTGAGGAGGATCATCTGCGGAGGAGCTGAGTGTCCTCCAGCAGAAGATGGGTAGGGAAAACCTTTTTAGAGGGGAACAGAGTGGAAATACTTATCCCAGCGTGACAGGGACAGGAGGGACACCCAGAGAAGCTGTTTGACTGACGTTTTGTGTTTGACCCTGCAGGAGGTAACTGCAGCTCTGTACCTCCTCTGAGGTGGGTCCTCTGCCACGGGGAGAGAATTGACCCCAGCCCTGGGGTTGCCCCAAACTGTGTAGCAGAGCATGACCCCCTCAGAGCTGCCGAAACCCAGGTGCTCCAGGACAAAGGACCTGGTGCTGCCCTGCTGCTCCCCCTCCCCTCCCCTGCCATTTCCCATTCCTCCTCTGGGATGCTCAGGGAGAGGATCAGGAGCACTGCCTTTCCTTCTCATTACAGCTCAGAGGGATCCCTGCTTCCCAGGGCAGAAAATCTGCCACCTTGGTCTCCCATTTCAGGCTGCTTTGTGCCAGAGTTTCCCCAGCACAGAGCTGAGCCAACGCAGGCAGTGTGTAGGTGTGACATATAGCAAGTCGATGCACGGCTGCCCGCAGGCTCCCGCGGCCCTTGAGGTGTATTTCATCAACTCTGTATACATTTCAGCATCACTCAATAGGGTGAAAGCTTATCGTCATTAATTATGAAGGTTTATGTTGGCAACCACTTAGTTCCTATGGTTACATCTCTAAGAAATTGTGAAATAGGCACTTCAAGGCTCTGGGCAGAGAAACAAATTGACTGTTACAGAATTCATGAATGATAATAACTCTTTTACTTATAATACTAATAAATAATTGGTGTAAAATCATCTAGCGCAGCCTTAGAATGCATAGGGTATTTTAAAGGTCAGCGCTGCTCTTAACTCTCCATTAAAACCTTCGTTGCAATAACGCAGCCCAGACAGCAATTACAGCCTTTCAGACTATTCACTTAGTGAATCAATAACCTGGTGGGTTCTGTAGGGCTACCCTGGTGTGTTCCCCTTGGCACACAACTCGCTTTCTAGCCATGCTAGAACACTGTTGGGAAACCCCATGTTTCTGGACACACTGAATCTGTGCCGTGGGAACAATAAACACTGCTCAGACCATAGCAGGATCCTGAAAGAAATGGTGCTCTGTGGCAGATAAACATCCACCACGTGTCTATAAGATCATCCCTGTTACCCCAACTTATCAGAGGACCTGAGTCCTTCTGGTATTTGAGTTATTTTCCTGTTGTTCACATTATCCCCATCTTATATTTTTTTGTGTTGCTGGGTCCTGGAGTATCTGCTTTGTGTTGCTGATTTCTAACTCCTTTTTCCCTGTATTTGCTTCTGGCTTGGATACTTTTCCTTTAGTTATCTGTCCTCTGCTTGTCTTATGTGCAAGCAGGCACATACCAGGCTTTACAGCATTTTAGGAAGATCTGCCCTGTCCTGTCCTGACTGTCAGCACATGTAACAGTTCAATTTTTGTCACTCTTTCCCTGCACAGATCTTGCTTTGCCTACAATAAAATTTTAATTCCTTTTCTCCGGCTTGCTTCTGTTTCTACCTTCTCCCTTGAGAGCTGGCTTTCCACAGTGAACCCTGGGTGAGGGAGCATCATTTATTTCTATAACTGTGCTTTCATCTCTGCAGTACTGATACTCTGCAACTGAGACATCCTCACATTTTGCTTCTGTCCATCAGCAACGTGTACAAAGCACCAGCCTTTCCGAGCTGCCCACAGCGATGCTCGGTGGCTGTTAAGCAGTGAGTTTAGAGTTTATTGATTTGTTGCGTTGACTTTAAATTATTCCTTCACGATTCCAGGCGTGGGATGAGTCAAGAGGAATCACACAGTGATGGAGGTAATTCCTCCCATCGGCTGAACAATGAATCAGTTGCTATTTTTCTCCTAGTAAAGATGCCGTTTTGTATGTGGCACTAAATAATGTTCAGTTCTAGAACCATGAGGCTGAAAAAAGTGGTCAGTTTGTTACCAGCTTGCAGACTAACACACAGTATGAATTTCAGCAATACAGCCTTCAGTGCAAGCAAATGGTGTTTAATAATTTGGAGGAGGAAGTCTGGCTCCAGATCAGGACATGACTGAAAACACCATCCTCTAGAAATGTATGAACAAGCTGTTGCTTCAGATGGGAAAAAGGGCCCGTCACAGCCCAAATTTCCGAAAGTAGGTCCTGAAAGTAAACCCAGGACTCAGTGCTGCAGTGCGTGTCTGGCAATCAGTGTTGCTGTTTGTTGGCAATGCAGTGTATTAAAAAAAACCAAAAAACCAAAGCAAAACAAAAATGCAGAGATTGACATTCCTGCAGAAATATTCATAGAAATATGAAGATGCCTGTAGTCATCTTAATTATATTTGAAGTCTGTGTATTGTATATTTAATACATTAGCTTTGCTTCAACATTAGTGTTGTGGAAAAAAGTTACTTCTTTTTTGTCCCTGGGCCAAAACCAAGACGTGGACTCTCTCGAGATGAGAATGTAAAGCCCAGAGATGCTCTGGGCAGTTGGTTGCTTGTTTTCTGTCACTTCAAATTAGCAGGCTGTGATACAGAGGGAGAGGAGGTACCAAAGCAGTGCAGAGCAGTTGTGCTGTTGGGAATCTGGGGTAGCAGGAGGATAACTTTGGAGTTAAGCCAGGGAAGAGCAGGCTCGGGAGCTCTAAACCCAGCAGACTAACCCTTGGGTCTCTTGTAGACACCCATAAATGCTCTGTGTTGCTTCTTTGCCACCCGTGAAGTACCAGCCAGCTGGATGCATGTGCATCATGAGAGGTCTCCTGGATGGGAGAGTGGGCTTCAGCGGCTCCTTGCTTAGATAAAGGAGGAAAATCAATGAGGAGGAGATGGTGTGAGTCCCAAGGCTGTTTGGTGAAAGGGCCTGACCAGTTCCACCTCGTTACACCCCCCCTTCTCTTCTGGGTACAAAAATATCCATGTTTGCTTATGGCTTGAACCATCTGGGAAACACCTTCTTCTAGGTTTAAAGCTGAGAGATCTGCAAAGAAAATGGGAGCCTGTGCCCTTTATTCATTATGTCACTTTCAGCATTAGATAAATAAAACAAATCCTAGCTTCACCTAAATTTAAAATGACACCAAATCATGATTCAAACCTGCAGTTTGAATTTATCCAGTTAGCTGATGTTTGCTATAGGTTGAAGGGACTCATAAATACAGTTGTCTTCATGTCTCAGGCGCATTTCTCAGTGTTCCTTGACAGTTATTAAGTGCGTTAATTCTTCTGATGCTAATTTCTGTGTAGCACTGATGAAAAATACATTTTTCTCAGGGAGTTGGCACTTGGCAAATATCTCGATGGCAATAAATTAAAGTACGAGCTAAGTTTCTGTTGCCATGGTTTTCTTTTCCACTGGTGCAAGCAGTTAGTGTGTGTGCACTCCAGCAAGGCTGGAGAAGCAAAAGCACAGCCCAGCTCAGCTCCCTGCATGAAATGCTCTCCTCTCCTGGCTCTCTCTTGCTCTCACTCTCATCCCTCTGCAAACAAATTATTCTTGGGCAGCCTCATTGCATGCCCAGTCTCAGGAGAGCTCCCCCGGACCCTGAAGAAACAAGGAGAAGAAAATGGATGGTGCTGAGGAGCATGTGTCATTGATGCTACTGTCAGCTAAGTCTAGATAGAATCATGGACAGCCCATTTAAAGCAATAATGGCAGTTATCTTGATCCAAATTGAGCAATACCCTTAGAATTGTCCACTGGCTAGAATCATAGAATCATGGAATCATATGGGGTTGGAAGGGACCTCTGGAGATCATCCAGCCCAACCCCCTGCCAAAGCAGGTCCACCCAGAGCAGGTTGCACAGGAATGTGTCCAGGTAGGTTTTGAATGTCTCCAGAGAAGAAAACTCCACCACCTTTCTGGGCAGCTTGTTCCGGTGCTCTACCACTCTCACAGTAAAGAAGTTACTCCTCATGTTGAGGTGGAACTTCTTATACAGCTGTGCAGGATCCTCTAATATGTCTTTTCTCTCTCATCTCAGCTCTGTCTTCTACTGGCCAGGTGGCCATCACGCATGCATCACTTTTTTTACTATCAATCTCTTTCCCTCTTGAAGGGAAAGAAATCCTGTAGTAACACATAGGACACCCTGTGAAATCAGTATGTGCATAACTTTACTGATAATCTTGTTATTAATGCAAAATCAGTCACCCAAGAAAAAAATGGAACAAATGCAACTTCACAGAAGCTTGTTGCTGTCGGAAAAAAATAATAATAGAAATTGATTGCATGGCTGACCAGGTCTGTGACGAGTTTCTGTCCTTGATGGACTGGAAATAGCTCTCTGCTCTACAACTGGAGACAAAAAACCTCTTTCTCCCTTAGAAAAAAAGAAGACCACAAATAAGTGGGTATTTTTTTTCTTTCAAATTGTAAATGTATCTTTGCTGCTGTATAGAACCACAGCTCTTTCTGGTTTTCCTTCGATGCTTTCTTATTTTTTTGGAGTTTATTAAGAAAGATTTGTTAGCTATTATTGTTTAAAATGATAAATCTAGACAAGAACTTCCAGTGATGTTTTTAGCCCATTTGAATATTGTTAAATACTTCCCTTTGAAATGTACAAATACCATTTTCCAAATTCAGTAGGAGAAAAGTCCCTTCTTTGCACAGATTTGGAGACACATCCTCACTCCAAAGTCAATAGCAATGCTAGAGTTGCAAAATTTTTAGTCTTAAAATGTATCAGTTTTATTAAATATGTTTGTATACTTTCAGTAGAACAAAGTACTTCCGTGAGACAAGGCAGAGCACAAGCAAATAATAATTTTTTCTGGGTGGTGAAAACATAAATTGTTTTGGGGTGGCTGTGCTGGGCTCCTTGGCAGCGGATGAGCTTGGTGGAGCTGGAGGGACGAACCCGAGGCTCATCCTGCCATGTACTGGTGTGCACAGATGGGAACACCGCTGCGCTCAGCCGTGTTCCATGAGATACTCATCTTGACAAAATTTGATTTGTGTTTTTCATCGTCAGACAGAGGTAAATGGCTCAGCCAGGAAACCTGGTTTCTACAGCAAGTATTTAAGGTGCTGCAGCCAGTCCTCTCCCAGGGGTCCAATTCTGCCTGTAAATCCCCATCACTCCAGAGTCTTTCCAGACTTGGGCATCGTATTTTTTTATTGCCTCTAAAGCAAGTGCTGTGCTGGGTGAGGAGTGATTTCTGCTGTTTGACAGCCTGGGATGTGCTGCTGCAGCCTCCCCCTGCGCTCAGAGAGATCTAGGGATGTGGCAGCAAATGGCTCTTCCCGAGATGCTCCTTTTACCCCTGGTTTTGTGCAGCCAGCCCTCGCCCTGCACTGGCCACCGCAGAGTCTAGCCATGTGAGGAGTTTGCAAGATAAAGCCCTTCTAGAAAGGCTGATCACGTATTCTCCCTGTATCACGACCTCCCCTGAAAAATAAATGTAAAAATATCGCCAGCAGAGATTAAAGAGGCCTAATCTACATTAGTTGAAGCAATCTGGAGCCTTGCTCTAGCCAGTGCTGAGCAGAAATGCAAATCCTGGGTGCCAGGGTGCAATTGCTACCAGGCTAAATGCTTCTGATGACAACCTCTCCAGAGCCCTGTCAGGGTTACAGCATTGAGCTGCTGTGTGATTTTATATTTATTAATACACATAGAGCTCTATTTAAGCACAGCATCTCAGTGGCACAGCTACCATTGATCCATGGCGTGGGCAAGAGGTCACATGAGATACACTCCACAGCACGTGGGTTTGCAGCCTAAACAGAAAGGAGAGGCAAGGGGAAAGGATCCTGGTGGTTGCAGGTAACTGGCAGTTAAAATACGACAGCTTGTTGACTCATTCCATATAATACATCTTTAAAAGTTAGATCATAGAGCTCTGCTCCTCAGGGATGTATACTGGGACCAACACTGTCCTATATCTTCAGCAATGGCATAGACAGTGGGACTGAGTACACCCTCAGCAAGTTTGCTGATGACACCAAGCTGTGTGGCGCAGGCAGCATGCTGGAGGGAAGGGATGGCATCCAGAGGGACCTGGACAGGCTGGAGAAGTGGGCCTGTATGACACTCATAAGGTTCAACAAGATCAAGTGTAAGGTCCTTTACCTGGGTCAAGGCAACCTCTGGTGTCAATACTGGAGGATGAAGAGATGGAGAGCAGCCCTGCCAAGAAGGACTTGGGGGTACAGGTGGGTGAAAAGTTGACCATGAGCCAACAGTGTGTGCCCAGAGCCCAGAAACCACCCACATCCTGGGCTCCATCCCCAGCAGCATGGTTAGCAGGGCAAGAGGGGAATTCTGCCCCTCTGCTCTGCTCTGGGGATACCCCTCCTGGAGTCACAGTTGTTCAGCCTGGAGAAGAGAAGGCTCCAGGGAGACCTGAGAGCCCTTTCCAGTCCCTAAAGGGGCTCCAGGAGAGATGGGGAAGGGACTCCTGATCAGTGAGGGGAGCAATATGATGAGGGGGAATGTTTGTAAACTGGGAGAGGTGAGATTTAGATGAGATAGAGGAAGAAATCTTTAATGCTGAGGGTGGTGAGACCCTGGCCCAGGTTGCCCAGTGAGGTGGGAGATCCTCCATCCCTGGTAACATTCCAGGCTAGGTTGAATGGGCCTCTGAGCAACCTGATCTTGTTGAAGATGTCCCCGCTCATTGCAGGAGAGTTGGACTCTATGACCTTTAAAGCTCCTTTCCAACCCAAACTATTCTATGATTCTGTGATTCTATGATCTTTTTTTTTTTTTTCAAAGGATGTTTGTTGATAGGCAATACAAAACTGGGAGGTTTTTTTCTACTTCCATTTGTCAGTGTAAAAGTGAGTAAACAGTATTACAGCTCTTTTACTTTAAAAAATGGCATATTCATGCTTCATACATTATTGAATGCTTCTACTTTTTCACAGTGAGCTTTTATTTCCATTCTAATATCACCTGATCTTTGTGCAGTTAATTCTCTTGTCACCAAGCTGTGTAAGTACTGACCTCAGAATTTCAGAATAGCCTTGGCAAAAAAAAAAATGAAAAAAAAAAAAACCACAGTAGCTTAATTTGCATCACCATTGCTGAAGGCTCTGCATCTTTTCATTATAACAACCCAGTTTCAGCAGGCTGGACAATACAGATCGGTGCGGCTGCCTTCAGTTTTCAAGAGGGAATTTATTCTTAGAAATTAGGTCAAAGAATTTGGTTTGGCAGGACCGACTGAGAGTGGCTCTGGTTCAAAATAGAAAATTTGCAGGGCAGCTCATTAACTTGAACAATTAGGTTAAAACATTCTTTATTTTTAAAGTGAAAGTAAACTTTCATCAGCTAAATTATCTAAAGGTGGAACAGAGACGTGCAGGTGGAAAAAACTAAGAGGAGACATCCAGCAGACAAAACATAAAGCAAACTGATGTACAGATTTTTTAATAGTCTCTTCCTGCCTTGCTTCATTAATCCTTCAGTGTCATTAAAATCAGGTCTTTCTCAATAATGTATGTCCTTTGCTCAGGCAGATTTGACATTGAAGAAAAGGAGATATAAATTACACATCTGGCTGGTGGAGGTGGGCTCTGAGCCTCTTGGGGACATAGACCTTCTTGGAAGAGCTAGTCAGAACACCAGGGTCTAAAAATAAACACTCACGTTGAAACTTTGGTCTTTTTTGCTTCCTTTTCGACCTGATCATAGAGATCTCCAGGAGGGGTCTGTAGGGAATCTGGAAGTGCAGAGTGGCTCGCTTCCCCCATCACCACAAGGGCAATGTGACCACACAAGTCCTCCTTCACTTGTGTGCCTTCCCAGTGCCTCCTGTAACGTGTCAGGATTCTTAACGATCCCCAATCTGCTTGGTTGAGAGTATATTAATTGGGTGATTCCCCTGAGACACTTCAAGCACACTACGTTTGTGAACACTTGTCAATTAACTGTTTCCTTTCAAGGACTAATGACTCTAAGTACCACCTTGAGTGCTGAATCTCATCATTGACACGGCGGGGGTGGGGGGGACCTTCAGTCAGCTCTAGATCTGGAAATATACCTGCTAAGAATTCTGCAATGCTACATGTTAAACCCATCAATATTTATACAGTGGGCAAAATTCATATCAAACCTGTCAGGCAGAATCTGTCACCATGGTGTTTCTAAAAGGTTACCAGCCTCGAGATAGCCGTTTTTCACTTATAAACAGGTTTTAAGATGAATCGCTTTGCAATTTGAGTCTTAGTCTTCTGGTAAACTGCTGAATTCATTATTGAATGAATCCTTTTGCTTGGGTCCATCTGCAGGCACTGCTTCCGTGCACAGGATGAATATCGACCTGAAGGATGAAGAGGATGAGCCGGAAAGGTTTTCACTTCAGAGACAATGTCTGATTTGTTCCACTGCCCTGTGGCTGAGTTTCTGTACAAAAGGAGAGCTCTTACTGGGCAGCACTGGCCTTCGCAATGGGGTCTCTCTCCTCTGTTTCCTGCCCTCGCCAGCAGCAGCTGTGGGAGCCTGGAGAAGAGCACAGGTACCTTTTTTAATAGTCTTAGTTGAACAGTCACTTCAACAATTATCAAACTGCACCTCTGCCCCCAGCATCTCCCTGCTCGGGCTCTCTTCCCCTAGACTGGACTGAGGGTGGAGCTATTTAGAGGGGAAAAAAAAGGAAGCAAGGGATGAGCCTTTCGTAGAATCATAGAATTTTCACTTTGCTCTGACTGAATTAAAGAATAAGGCTAGGAATGGCTAGGAATGGCTAACATTACCTGAGTATGAGTTAGCAAATATAACTTGGCTGACCACAAGCAGGGGCCGGCACAATGTTTCCTTACCTCTGAGGAATGGGGGGCTCCAAGAGGAAGGTAGCATATGGTAATGAATTACTGGAAAGTAATGAATATGTTAAGACTCCTTGCATGACTATGTGTGTTGTTAAACCGACCCTGTCTGGCACGCACGTTTGGAGGAGCGATGCTCTGCGATGCCCAGGTACTACTGCCAGCTCTAGCTGGGAGAGGCATCTCCATGACCTGTGGTCCTGCTGCTGGTGCAGACATCAGGCTTGCTCTTTCCTCTGTGGAAAATTTCTATGTGAGTGGGAAATGGAAAAAACATTGAAAAACCAAACATGGTATTAGGAATTGCTACATCGTGTAAGTGCTGCCTCCCCTTTGTAATCCTGTCTGCTCTGTTCCATAAAATTAGTTCTGCTTTTCCCCCCCCCGGCCTACAAAAACCTCTGCTTTTCCTTCTAATGGGAAATTAGTTGTACAGCAAAAATATTTACTGAGGCATGGAGACCTTCATCCATTTCCTGTACGAATCAATAGAAAGGTTGCTATTGATTTTGGTGGGGGTTTTTTGAGACAGGCTCTATGTGTTATCTGTTTTTCATATAGATGAATTTCCTGCTGCTTCGTGGTTTGCAAAAGTTAGCCCTCATCATGCTTGCGTGTCTTTTGGGAAGGAATAAGAGCATAACAGAGAGTAAAAATGATCATCTCATAAGCTAGAAATGTGCCATTAGAATACAAAAATGTAGCTTGCAGTTGGCGGCTAGCATTGCTGTATCCTGAAGGCCTACAGGTATGATGGTTTAATTTGGTATTTTTCATCCATGCTGTAAAAGCTGCCAACTCCTTTAAAAGCTGATGCAACGTGACATTTGTGTCACATTTTATCTGCTTACATTGGTTTGCATTATGTCAGCTGATGTGATGTAACCAGACATAACCTAATAGCTAGTGATGTGCGAAACAGGCATTTTCTTTTCTTCCTGCTGTGCTTAGGACTAGTGTAAGACATCACAAAAGGCAAAATAATCTTTGACCTTGTGAATGTGACTGTGTTAGGGGCCAGCTATCGTAGGGTCATACACTGTCTATCACCCCATTATGTGTGACCCACGTAAACAGGCAACTCGGCTCCATCTTCGTCCCCCTGTACTGGGCAGTGGTGAGACCCCACCTCAAGTACTGTGTCCAGTTTTGGGCCCCTTACTACAAAAAGGCATTATGGTGCTGGAGCGGGTCCAGAGAAGGGCAACAGAGCTGGTGAGGGGTCTGGAGCACAAGTCTTGTGAGGAGAGGCTGAGGGAGCTGAGGGTGTTCAGCCTGGAGAAAAGGAGGCTGAGGGGAGACCTTCTTGGTCTCTCCAACTCCTTCGTTCAATGAATACATATGAGAGGGTTCTTTCTAGATTAGTGAGTGTGGAAAGAGGGGGCGCATGCACATCACAGCCCTTTTTGGGAAATCCTGAGTGACAGAGCTGCAGCAAAATCCTCAGGGAGATGGAGCCAGACTGTCCTGTTGGCATTTTAGTCAAAGCAAGTGTCATCCCACCAGGTGCTGGAGCGTGTCCAGAGGAGAGCCACCAAGCTGGTGAGGGGTCTGGAGAACAAGTCCTCCAAGGAGAGGCTGAGGGAACTGGGCATGTTTAGTTTGGAGAAGAGGAGGGTGAGGGGAGACCTCATTGCCCTCTACAGCTCCCTGAAAGGAGGGTGGAGAGAGGAGGGGGTTGGCCTCTTCTCCCAAGGGAATCATGACAGGAGCAGAGAAAATGGTCTGAAGTTGGGGCAGAGGAGGTTGAGATTAGATCTTGGGAAGAATGACTTTGCTGAGAGGGTGGTCAGGCCCTGGAACAGCCTGTCCAGGGAGGTGGGGGAGTCTCCATCGCTGGAGGGATTTAAGAACTGTGTAGACATGGCACTTGAGGGCATGCTCTAGTGCCCAAGATTGTTGGGTTGTGTCTGTGTTTGTGTTATTTGGTTGGTTTTGGGTTTTTTGTGTGTTTTGTTTTGTGCAGTGGTTTTTTTTGTGGTTGGACTCAATGATCTCAAAGATTCCTTCCAACCGTGAAGATTCTGTGATTCTATGATCCACTCTGGGGCTCTTTTGAGCACAGGGCCATTTGGAGGTGCTGTGTTCCAGTATCTCTGCTAGCAGACCCACTTCCAGGTGTGTGGGGCAAGAGAAAGTGAAGCACAACTGGCTACTGCCTGGCTGCTGAGGGCGATGCCCATCAGAGCCCCGTTAGGGAGGGTGCACAGGGCAGCTCTTGGGATTAGAAACCCTCATTGGGTAAAAACCCAAAGGCTGTGATGTGGGCTGTTGAGTTGCTTTTTCAAAGTTGACTCACAACGAGTCTAAATGCCATAACTCACAAGCACCTCATTTATTGGGTCATTTTTAATTTTACCACTGCCATAAAACAATGTATGAAGTAGCCATCATACTACTGACTTCAGGCTAATAAAAACTATGGGCAGCCAGATATTCTCAAAAACTGAGCAAGGGAGCATGATCGTTCTGTAACTCTTGAATTTCTATGGGACTGTTCCTCCTTTAGGTGATGAGTTCAGACCAGGTGGCCATCGCACCTTATTTCAAAAACCACATATTTTGCCAATATTCCACTTTTTGCGAAATGGAATACCACTAGTAGAAAGATCTCGAAGCAGGATCTACATGTGATGTATTTACAGATGTGCAACAGAAAAGCTAGAAAAGATATTTGTCAGGGAAGTGGTGGGCTAGGAAATTTATATTTTGTGTGAGAGGCCACTTAGAGAAAATCAGCACGATACCCACTTTTCTGCAGTGAGCTGGTCCTTGCAGTCGTGCAAACTGACATGCAGTTCAACACAGAGGCAGGAGCAAATGGTCTCAGGGAAAAAAAAAACAAGGAAAAAATGATTCTTTTGGCGAGTGGAGCACGGCAGGAGCCTTCACTGAAGGCCAGCAAAGCATGGCCAGCTCTTCACCCCTGGTGTGTGGTGGGGAAGGTGTGGGGGTGTCTGTGCTGGATAAACCTCAGCCTGGCAACACGCTGAATGCAGAGCTACACGTGGTGGAGAGAAGGAGGACTAAGGGTATTGAGGGATGCAGTGTCCAAACCCGAGCTGGGAGATTGGCACATCTGCTTCTTGCCTCAGCATCGTTATCATAAATTGATTGCAGTAGGTGTATCTGCGGCGCCCTCACCAGCACTCTCCTGGACAGCTTCATCTGCTTTTCCTTCATAAATGATGACGGTATTTTTATTTGACTAGTAAAAAGTACTCAGTAAAACTTGGTCTAAGCAGTGGTCTAGGGAAATGAAATAAAACAAAAACATCACCTCTGCTGGGAATCCTGTGCACAGGCAATTTTAGCCAGTGTGCATGCCTAGAGGGTGCCCAGGCAGGACAGTCCAGCCCAGAGATAATGAGGATGGTGGGATCTGCCATGTGGACACCTCAGTCCCCCACAGCTGTGCTGGGCTCAGAGCTCCTCCACGGGAGGAACCCCACACAGCCGCTCTCTGGGGGGGTGACACAGGGCTCACCCTGTTCTTCTCCCATGACGCCATCCATCTTGGCCAGGATTTGAACCCAGGTTTCCCAAAAATCAGTGCCGTCCCCCTTCTGAAACCTTTGAAGAGCAGAGTAGGGGCAACTGTATTCTTCTTTCTGCCCTGTCTTGGGCTGTGGACACATTTGTGAACTTGAACCCAGCCAGAGGGAAATGTGCTTTATTAGTGGTGCTGATCTGATTAGGCTGGCAGCAAAACAGAGACAAACATAAACCCTTCCCACAAGCCATTACTATGTCAAAAATATCTCTGTGACACTGTAAAGATCCTTCATATTTTGGCTAGCTGCTTTCCCAGTACAAGCCAATGATTAATTCCTATGTGCTGCTCATTGTTTTTTTTTTCAATATAGAAACTTACAGGAATTGTTGTGATAACATTCAACTGGCAAGAGGTAGCTGGACTGTACCATCATCCGTTCGAGAGCCCCTGCTCCAACTCCCTTGGCATTTCAGGAAGATTCTCCTTATCCACACTGCTCAGCTGTTTCCAACAAGATCACTTCTGAAACTTTTTTCCTAGGGAGGTGTTCTCTTCCCTGACACCATCTTGTGCTTTCTGTGATTTGAACCACTCTGGTGAGTAGATGCAATTTGATCGCGGCACAGCTTGTGGCACAATGCTAAATGGACTGGCAAGCTCTGATTTCTCCTTACTGAGAAAATCCTGACTGCCTCGTGTGCAGGGTACGAGGAGGATGGTGTTTTGAAGTTACAAATAGCGATCAGATGGGTATGCTCGGTCACCAGCTTTTAACAACATTTTGCTGATTACAGCAAAATTCTGGCAGATGTGGCTTTCTGCTTTTTTGGCCATTTATAGACATAAATACATCTCCCTCCACGATTTCTCCTTGCGATACTTGCCGCTGCTACAGCAGATAACAAGGCTACAAATCTGCATGGCTACTTTATCTGATATCTAGGCTAGTTTCCTCTGGGAACAAAGTTCACTGACCCAGAGAATGGTACAAAACACCTCACTGAGATCTCCCAGCAAGCTAAAATATTGAAAGGCGGAGAAAGGCTTTGGAAACTCCCCCAGAGGAACAGGGGATTTAGTCGGGGCTCCCTCATATTAATATTCACTGCTCTTCTGTATCACTTTAATATGTGAACATTTGCTGGTTCTCCAATTCCATGTGTTACATGCACTAGGGAGAATATCTAAACAACATCTGCAATGCCAAGAGACTGTGCCACTCTGTGACTAAGCCCAAAATATTGTGTTAACCATGAAGAATAAATAGTGGATAGCAGTTGCCCCTTCCTATAATTGCTGGGAATGGTGCCATTTCTGTGCCCAGAATTCTGCCAAAACGTTGCTAGAGAAAGGAATATGCTCTGCAGTCATCCATTTTCTCGGCTCTCAAAGCCCTGGCTCCATAATTAAGCTATTCCTGAAAATTTTTGTTCTTTGGGTCCCCTGCACACAGTGCAGCAGCAGTAGGGCAATTACACACTGAACACTGCATTTAGTGCAGGGGAGAGGAGTGGAGTGAAAAACCTGCAGAGAGCCCACTGCCAGACAGCACCAACCACGAGGATTTCTGGGATCACTGACCTGGTTATTCCAAACCTCTTCAATTTGAACCTTGGGTCCATTCAATGAACCATGGGATTAATCCAGCGACTGAATCCTTGAGCGAGTTCCTGCTGCAGATGGGACTGGAGCCTCCCAAGGCTCTGAGCAAGTAAAGCTCTTCTGATTTCACTTCAATTTCAATAATTTATTTTTACATGCGATAAGGTGTTGGGCGTAACATATGAGAACTGAGTATTTGGAGGGAGGGGAAAAGGAAAGAGCAGCTGGAAAAAGGATTTAGCAATATTTTAGTCAGAATTTGTTAAGAGAGGGCATATTCTACATGAAATGAGCAGGGTCAAAGACCAGTATGGGGGACACTGTTCAAATTAAAAAGACCAGGGTCTGAAATAGCTCTGTGCTGCACCAGATGCGTGCTGAGTGAGCTGACACTGATTGACTGTCCCCCCTTCCATGCAGGCTGCACCTCTGTTACAGAGGGAGTTTCCATGGGGTGGATGGTCCCAATGGCAGAGCCAGAGTTGGGCACAATTATGAGTCTGCAGTTTCCAATTACCTGATTATTCCAAGTACCTGGAAATCTATGGAAAAAGGACTCAGATTGCAGACTCCTGAGTCTGAAATCCTTCCGCTGTCCATGTTTGGTTTTAGATACAAGAGAAGTCTCATAGTCTGGGTAATGAAACAGATGTATCTCTGTATCTATAAGTCCCTTTTGTTGTTTTGAAATCCCACTTGTGTGCTATATGTGCCTCCAAAATGACCATACTGCATTTGTTTTTGTAACAAGTTTTGTAAAAGAATTCTCCATTGTTTTCTTTTGTGCTGAATCTATTTCACTCTAATGCCCTGGTTAGAAAAATGGGCATTTCTTTTCTTCTCTGATTTTCTTGTCTTTTCATCTCATCACTGAAATGGAGATATTTTAGTAGTTAAATGGAGAAAAAAGCAGTGATCTGTCTAACACAGAGCTCCTCAGCATTCAGAATGGTGGATTACTACAAGAAACTAAGTGCACAGATTTTTCATTTGGAAGAAATGATTTCTGAATTCCCTCTGAAACTTCATTTCTTCTGTAGCAAGATGAGTTAATGAAGAAATTTATAATTTATCTAGAGTCTGTTAGTACTAAAGAGAAGCTTATTCTGGCTCTCAAAAATATTTGCAAAAATAAAATTTTGCATTATTTTCCACTGCTTTAAACTCCTTCTGCTATGATTCAGAAACAGCAGCTGTGATTGCTCCTACAACTGAATCTGTTTTATAGCCTACCTCCCTTGGCCCAAGCCAGATGATGCCCTAAACCAACCACGGGGTCCTTTACCCAGGCAGGTGTGCTTTTAGCATTGGTCAAAACCACTTGCAAAAGGGGGAAGAAAAAAAAAAAGCTGAGTAAAAGCATCATTTTTTTCAGCTGCCTCTCCCAGTGCTTTGGGGATCTTCCCAGTTGCTTTGGGGATGTCCCTCCATGTTGTCCTCATACAGAGGTGGGTTCCCAGCAGTGGGTTCCCTCTGGGGCCAGTGTGGGAACGAGGAGAGAAGTACAATGTGCTCAGCTCTTTGCAGTGTCCCAGGGTTTTGTAGCCTCCATGACATGAATCTGGGGTCTTGCTCTGGGAAGAAGGAGCTGGTGCCATTCCCCGTACAGAAGTAGATGTGGTTTTCCAGCTCTGTAATTCTTGCAGGAAATGATGCCACTGAGTTTGGTTTCTCCTGAAAAGCAGTAAGTCCAGTCTAGTGCTGATCTTCTGTGCTCTCAGAAATGGATGCATCCAGGGATTTTATTGAAAGGAAGAAGACAGATGACACGGAGGGGAAAAGTTTTGATTCAGTTTAAAAATAGAAATTTAATTTTATTTCTATAGTAATGCTTTAGAAGTTTTCTTTCTGTCTTCTTGATAACATTATGTACTGCATTTCTGCCATGTCCTTTCTAATTGGGAAATAATTAGATTGCTAAACTGAATGGTTCCAAGATTATTCTTGACTGCAGTTTGATTTCCTCTGACACAGATAATACGTTACAGGCATCACTAACATCAGTAATCTTGTTACATCAGTTCTGTGTGTCACCAAGAGGTACCAGGGTTGGTCTCTTCCCTTCTCCGGTGCTCACATGGCTCAGGAAAAGTGCTCCAGCCCTGGTGCAGGTGTGGGAGGGAGAGTGGGTGCTCTTCGAAGCACAGATCCAGCAGGTTTCCAAAGGCTAAGAAGAAATGCGAAGTAAATTAAATTAGCAAAAAGTACAAAAGAGCAGAAAAAAGAATCAGAAGAATAACATTGAAAGACATTAACCAGTTAGATGTACTAAATCAGAAAGTGTAGAGATTTCTGTTTGCAGGGCAAAGGCTCATTGAAAAGGAGTTCAAGAAACTTCAGAAATAAATTGAAGCTACTCTTTCTACTTCAGAAGCAGGCACATTTGAGAGTGTGTTTTCCAAAATATAAAGCAATGAATTCTACTTTGTGGTGAAACTGAGTCTTGAAAGCACACAGCTAAATCTGAAAAAAATAGCCACGTTCAAGAAAAACTTTAAAATGCAGAGCATGGTGAGATTCTGAAATTAACTGAACAGAAAAACACCATTACCATAAAATATTAGACTCTGGAAGACACCTCTGTTTGCAACTTACATTCCAGCAGTCAGAAATGATAGCTGCGATGTAAAGCACCAAAATGTACACTCTTTAGCCCAGCGGTGGCTTGCACCCACAGCCCTGTTGTGCCACGAGGTGTTCCCATCCCTGCTCCCGGACGGGGAGGCTGGGGACAAAGAGCCTGGGAACTCGTGTTCTGCTGAGGTTTTTATAGGAAGTTTTCTCATGATGTCAGATTATTCTTTTTTTAACCCACTCGTTTATTTACAAACCTGGTCTTGGGGCCTAAATTAATCTGTCAGTGTTCCTCTTCGACAACAAGAACATCTAGAAAATTAGCCCGCTGCTGAGGGAAATCGAGGGATTGTTGTCATTGGCTCTAATGACAATCCCATATTAAGGATGCTTTAGGAATAAGAAATCAATGAGACAGCCATTTCAAATGACCCAAGGACTTTCCAACCCAGTGATTTAATAACACGGTGAATAAAAAAAGAAATCTTAGTAAATACTAGTGTCCTAGAACAGAATCTGCCCAAAGGAATTTTATGATATTACTTTTATTGGCTTTTCATAATATACTTCAGATACATCTTCCCCTTTCTGTTCCATATATTATATTATAGGCCAAAAAAATATTTTCATATTACTTTTGAGTTTTTCACGAGCCTTTTTCCTCACTAGTTAACTAGAAAGGCATTAAAATACAGATATTTAATTAACTGACAGAACAATTTAAGTCAAGTTTGAACCACTGTTCTGACTGTAGATGGGTGCCTGGAAAAGCAACGAGGAGAAGATACCTTACTTTGAGACAAATTTAAGGTTTTCTTCTTTTGTGCAGAGATGAACCTTTATCATCTCGCTCTTTTCTAAAGTAACTCTTCATCACATTAAGTGTGAAGATCCCTATCAGAAAGCACTTGGCTTTGACAAGCCTGACAGGGTCCTATGAGCCTGTAACGGGTAATGGCTGGCACTGAAATGAAAAGGATTTGGATAATGAATAAAGAATATTTTAGTAGCATGACTCATAAGTGATACAAAGGCAGCTCTGGTAACGTCTGTACTAATTACAGACTGGTTGCTATGTTGTAACAATCATGGGCATTAAGTGTGTGGGATGCTGAAATGTGTGGGCATCCTGCTAAACTCCATCTCAGTACCCTGCAACCGAAATCCTGTCTGTCCCAGCTGGAAAGCGGGCAATGCATGGAGATGCCTAAATATGGACTGAGGCTGACTAAATGAGCTTATCTCTGTTTGTTTGTTTGTTTGTTTCAAACTTTTTGAGCTGTCAGAAATCACGCATACAAAGCCGGTAAGGTGGTAGGTGCATTAGGTTAAAACAAAAAAAATCCCCTCAAAAAGGGATTTCTGAGGCCTTGGGTTTCTCTGTGAAATCACATCTGCCTTCGCTTTCTGTACCTACCTTTAACTTGGCTCTGCTTTGCTTTGCCACGGGCTTTGCCATGGTACAGATGTGCTGCAGCTGCATCATGGGCTGGTTCTTACTCCCCAGTGACCCCCCTGCGTGGGCTGCTGCTGGGGGGGGGGGCGTGGGGCCGGCACTTCCATCTGAAGGGAGCTTAAGGTACACAGTTTGGTTTTGCTGTTTTGCAGGAGGCAACACCAGATACTCCTCTCACCACCTCTGTGTCTGAATCACTGCTCATTTTTCATGTGCTGCCCACAGCTTTTCATGTAATGATTTCTCTTGCCACAATCATTGCATATATCTGTACATATGAGACTTTTTCCTTTTCCTTTTTTTTTTCTTCCCAATGTATAATCATAGAATCATCTAGGTTGGAAGGGGCCTTCAAGACCATCTAGTCCAACCATCAACCTAACCCTGACAAAAATCACTAAACCACGTTCCTAAGGACTACATCAGCCCATCTTTTGAACACCTCCAGGGATGGTGCCTCCACCACTTCCCTGGGCAGCCCATTCCAATACCCAATAACCCCCTCCATGAAGAAATGTTTCCTACTATCCAATCTAAACCTCCCCTGGCACAGCCTGAGGCCATTGCCCCTTGTCCTATCTCCTGTGACTTGAGAGAGGAGACCGACCCCCGCCTCTCTACACCCCTCCCCGGTGAAAGATCATGGCTGGACAACCCATAAGGCAACAACTGGAAGGAGAGGACTGTTGATGCTCAGGCTGGTGTTTGTACATCCTGGGTAGCAGGGAGCACCAGTTGGGGAAATCAATGATAAAAGAACAAAGAAGTCACATCAGTGTTATACCTGGTGTTAGAGGAAGCAGGTCGGCTTGTTGGATGAAAACACTGGAACCGGGGCCAAAAATGGAGTCTGGGAAGACAAGAGTAGGAAGTTAGTTACTCTCTATTAGGAGGTACCGTTATAAAAGCCTGTGACATCTGCTGACATGGAAAATCTAAGCTGCCAGGTGTCATCTTCAAGTTCCTATGCCAGCTATCATTACTAAAAAAAAAAAATAACGAACACACTAGGCTTATGTCTCAGCTAGTGAGAGATCTGAAAAAGGCACATGTAGTTAAGAACAATGCTTTGAATTTTTGTAATACCTGGGATAATTTTATCAGAGAGGGATTTATGTGGTGTTGTATTACATTAGTCTAGTGCTGTGCAAGACATATGGAAATTAGTGATGGATTAGATTTCAGAAAGCTTATAAAAAGAGCCTTGCAAGACCTTTAGCCTTAAAATCGTTCATAGCTGAGCAATCCATTAAAATAAGTATTGAAGTAATGCTTGGCTGGTACAGTAGTAAGAAATATGTTAGTGATTGATGGGGTTTGGTTACTTCTTAAAAATTTAATATGTAGCTGCATAGAAAATATCCCTGATAATGGCAGCCATGAGACCTCACTCTGCTGTAAGAGAAGTCGGATGCAGAGCTGTGAAAGTTGTGTGGGTTTTTTTGCTCAGCGTCCATAAAATTTGCTGAGAGCTGGATGCATCACCAGGCCCTTTGCAACCTCCCTGGGGTCTGGTGCTCCCAGCAGCCTGAGATACCTTCGGGGGAAGGGGGGAGACCACACTGCTGGGTGCTTGGGGGAGCTTTGCTTCATACAGTTGCAGTTCTTGCATGAAAAGTTGTGTGAAGGTGCTTTGGCTCTGCTTGGAGATGCACGGTGCTGGCCCAGTCCCCGGATAGCAATGTGTGGCACACCCAGGGGTGCCTGGGTCTTCTGGTGGCAGTGCTGCTGTTTCATGCTCATAGACTCATAGACTTGCCTAGGTTAGGAGAGACCTTTCAGATCATCAAGTCCAACCATCAACATAAAACTGACAAAACCCACCACTAACCCATGTCCCTCAGCACCACATCTGCCCAGCTTTTAAATACCACCAGGGATGGAGACTCCACTGCTGCCCTGAGCTGCCTGTTCCAATGCCTGATAACCCTTTTGGTGATGATTTTTTTCCTAATGTCCACCTGAAATCTCCCTTGGGGCAACTTGAGGCCGTTTCCTCTTGTTCCATCACCTGTTCCTTGGGAGAAGAGACCGACCCCTCCTGGCTACCCCCTACTTTCAGGTAGTTGGAGAGAGTGAGAAGGTCTCCCCTCAGCTTCCTTTTCTCCAGGCTGAACCACCCCAGTTCCCCCAGCTGCTCTTCATAACCTTGGCTGGGTCAAGGCTGGGTTTTACCCATACAGTGGTCTCCTCAGTGTCAGAGCAGATTATTCTGCCAAGGCAGCAATCTGACAGCCTTGTCTACACTATTTTACAGAGCCTTGCTGCCTAATGTCACCCAGCGTAATTTTCAGGGCTAGAAATAGAAGCTAAATGGGGGAAGTGCAAATCAGGTTTTCCTGTCGGACACCCATAGCAGTGCCAGCACGTGGGGCTTGCTCACTCCACAGGGAAAAAGATCACTGTGAAAAGATTCCTCACCAGCAATGAGGGCTGGAATATATATATATGTCTGCGCAGAAGAACATTGCCAAGGGTCTGCATTTTGAGCTGCTGGTGAGAGGCTCAATGCTGCGGGAAAGGAATTTCTCTCATAATGCAAAGAAAACTCACTTCCACACTGAACTTGCCTTATTCTTGGTGACACCTTTCCCTGCCATTGTTAAATTCCAAGTATGAAACATGGCAGGCTGGCAGAGTGGTTTTTTATCTCAGCACTGGATGCCCACTGGGGAACTGCAGGCTGTCGGGGGTCACGGGCAGGGCTGTGGCCAGTCCAGCCTGGGCATCCCTGGCCACCGCACAGCAAGGAGCTCCTGCTATGGTGTGAAAACTGGTCCAGTGACATCACTGGCTTCCCCAAAAGGGAGGACAAGGGTGAAGTAGTGGGTATTCCCATTCCAGAACACACCACTTATATACTTATAAGTATCTAAGGGGTGGGTTGAAGAAGGAGGGAGCCAGACTCTTTTCAGTGGTTGCCAGTGAGAGGACGAGGTGCAACGGGCCCAAGTTGGGACATAAGAGGTTCCATATTCCTCCAAATACGAGGAAAAAATTTTTCACAGTGAGGGGAGTCCTGACAGAGGCTGCCCAGGGAGGGTGTGGAGTCCCCTTCTCTGGAGATTTTCAAAACCCACCTGGATGCAGTCCTGAGTACATGCTCTAAGATGCTCTGGGCAATCCTGCTTCAACAAAGGAGTTGGACTAGATGATCTCTACGGTCCCTTCCAGCTCTAAAAACTTCAGTGAAATTCAGTGAAATGCCCTTTAACAAGCTCTAACAATCATTACTGTTCTGGTACGGGCCTTCAATTCGAGGTGCACTTGATGCATGCTTTCTGCTCTTTTTAAAACAATTCTCCAACTCACCCACCCGCTTCCGACACATTACCTTAGTTTAAATAGGGATGTGCTGCTCATTCCAGTTGCTGCCTGTTCAGCACAACACATCGTTTGATGGTGTTTTCCATCACTAATCACAAGAGCTATTTGTTTTGTCGTTGCAGGAATTGCATTAGCTCTGCTGACCAACAGAGGCCATTACCTTTGGCTGGGGCAGCTGCTGGAACAAATGAGGAGACCATCAGGGCACATCATGCTGCAACTTTGAGAGCTTGCTTTGCCTCCCACCTTTCTCTTCCAGATGTCAGGTGTTAGTGAGATGTGCCAGGGTTTCAGAGTAGTAATCACATCAATTTGAGCAGAGAACAAGCTGTCATAATTCACTGTACTAATGAAAATTATGATGACACCACAACAGAAATCCTTGCCAACCTAATCATCTTACACCACCACAGCACTAAGTTATTTAAAGACTAATGTTCTTAGTAGCATATACAAGCGTAGGAACTATTTCTGAAGGTGATTAAATACCAGAGCAGAGTGCAGTTGTATGGAGCATTTAATTGTTGTTTGGTGACCATTATTTCTACTGTGTAGAGAAAAGAAGTTCAATAAAGCATGATGGAAGAAAAGGTGGGGAAGGTAATTTTTGGCCAGAAAAGTGCTGGGAATCCCATGTTGCTGCCATGCAGCATTTTGCTAGCAAAGATGCAAAAGGGATGCATACTCAGTTTGCTACCACAAAATTTCCTCACTGTGGGTCATAAAATTAAATTAATTTGGGATGAAAACGGATTACAGAAACCTTCTGAGGAAGGAGACGTGATTCAGACTTTCTGTGGCGTGTTAGCTTAGCACTCGTGCAGACGGAAAAGAAAAGAAGCTGTGGGTCTCCTCCATACAGTCAGCACCACGTGCAATAAATACATGTATTTACTTCATCATCTTTTGGGGAGGAGTATGTGGAGGAAGGAATCCACAAAGGTTTACCAAGGGAAAAAGAGCATGAATTCAAATTATTTCTAGGGAGCTGTAAGAACTAGTTTGTGTGATTTGATCTACTTCAAACTCTATCCCCAGTGGTGACTCATGAAACAGAATGTCAAGCTATAGTAAATTCAAGGAATAGAAACAGCACTAAAAGACTGAAGGAAAGCCAAAATGCATGTGAAAGTGGGCAGTCAAAAAGAAAAAGAACAAACAGGGAGGCTAGTGGGAGGGTGGAGGGGGAACAAAGGGAATCTGAGGCAAGGAGGTGAACTGGGAACGTGACAATATGATGAGTTGCACAGAAATCTTCTCATATTTCATTACATATCCTCCACTAACTTATTTGGAGCTCTTGTTTCTCAAAAGAAATTTGAAATGTGTTTTGAAGGAGGAATGGGAGCCTCAGGCAAGCAAAGGAGAAATCTGTTTGGATCAGTTCTTTCTTGGCTTGTAGAAAAAGCCAAGGGAATAACATTTTGAAAGTGTGAACTTGTGCTTGCCACTCAAGTAAACATCTAATTTCCATGTTTCTGAGATGTACAGAAATAACATACCTCACATCAAAATACAAGGCACTGGTGGTACTTTTTCTAGAGGCGAGATGGTCCATGGTCTTGTGGGGGGTCTCCGAGAGCCCAGTACCGGTGGCCCCACAAGGACCCGGTTGGGTTTGTGCAAGTTCTTGGCTTGGTGCTTCCCTGGGCTGGGGACAAGGACCTGAGGCCTTTAACACCTCAAAAGAGGAGATGGTGACTGAAGGCTGAAAAAAACCAACCTGGAAATCCACAAAATTCAAGCTGGGCTACTGATGATGAAAGGCTCTATACCTTAGCATCCTGATCCTGATCGACTTTGCAGGCCACTGTTCTCATCTCACAAATTCTCAGACCTGCTTGCAGCCAGCCTGTATGTGCTAGGAAGATTTTTTGTCTGATTTCTGAAGGAAATGAGGCATCTGCAATCAGCCTAGCTTTTTCTCCCCGTGCCTCTAATGAAGCACGACAGACTGGATTTCCATCAGCTGAATTTCACTGAACTATAGGACTACTTGGCTACACAGCAAGGAGAACCTGCAAGCCCCAACGGCACAGCTAGCTTGGTTGGGAGAATAACTCAACCCTCTCAGCTCTGCAGATATTTCTGCAGATCCCTCACGCAGAGATGCTCCCATGGTCACTCTACAGCCTTTGATGCTGTTCCCTATATACAGGCAACCTATGTGTCATCAGTGCTGCAAGAGGAACTTCTGTGCTACCTGGAGTGAGGAGAATGGTTGCTGCTGCTTTGAAAAATTAGCCAGACCCACACAAAGCCAGCACAGTTTTCTACCTGGTATCCCCCAGTACACCCAGGTCCGGGACGGTGACAGGAGCTCTTCTCAGACTCCTTCTGGGTCCGAGATGTCTCACCACGTGGGAGAGACATGTAGAAAGGCTTCAGACCTGCTCAGCTGTCTGCCCTCAAGCAAGCTTCTGGATACTGGAGGGCTGAGTGCACGCACATGATAAGCTAAGTGCCTGTATTTATAAGGCATGAGGGCTCTTTTTATTGCACAACATACTAACGAATTTACTGTCTATTTTTCTCTATTGATCTAGAATCTGTATTTCCTTTCTTGGGATTTTAAGCTTCTCATTCAGATGAGGCAAAAAGAATATATCTTTCCCGTGCAAAAAGGGATTAAATTGCCAGTAAAGTCGTTAGGCTCATGCTGGCATCTCCAAGAAATGCCTGGAGCCAACTCTCACAGGCACGGTAGAGACAGCAGAGGAGCTGTGCTGCACTTTCTGTGGGTGAGGGTGAGTTCCAGCTCCTTGCCCAAGGTGCCAGCTGTCTGATCTGAGACCCATCAACCATAGAAAAAACTTACCAACCTGTAAAGAATTTTTTGGAAGAGTTAGTTAAGTATCAGTCCAGGCAACTGTCTGAATTGCTGGTCTCTCCTACGTGCTGGGAATCTTCCCTCCAGGAAAATCCTAGGATTTAACCAAGAAAGAAGTCACGGATGTGTTTTGGTTTTTAAGAGGCCAAGATGGAAATGTAAATCAGAGAACTCTTTCAGAAGAACATCAGATATATATGGTAGTGTTCTTCAAGCCCCGTCTTGCATCTTAAATGTAGCCTGCAAGGTTAACAAAATCCACAGAAGGCCACACTGGGAGTGCTGAGTCATTACATTTTACACAGTCCTTCGCACTATGAAACCTGGATGGTTCCCAAGAGTGAGCAATCTGGAAATAAAAATGTGTCTGATCAATAAAGTGAAATGGCTTGAAGAAATCCGAGTTTAGTGCTCTGTAAGTCTTAATTGGCTTTGCAAGTATCAGAGGTGACCTTGCCCTTCACAGCTTGGCTGTTACAGTGGTGCACAGACTTATTGCAAGGCAACAACAGCACAGTGGTGATCCTCATGCTTTTGGCAGCCCAAAAGACACCAATCCCAGAAGAAATCAGCATTCAGAAGGGCCAGCAAGGATGGCAAAATGTCCCAGTGGCACCTGGTGAGCTGCAGTTTTTGTGCCCTGCTTGGGTAGAGAGCCACAACATCAACTCTCTCTACACCAGAAGTTGGCTAATGCCTATTTGAGAGCCCCACATGACAGCTGCTTGGTTTGTTTTTTTCAAAGACATGAGATATAGACAGACAAATCACTAACATGGATAGCCTAATAAAAGGCAAGTGTAAGTATTCAAACAGCATGAGCTATTTAAATAGGGAAGTTAAACAAAATCCATCCCAACTGGTGTTCAACTCTCGGCCCCACAAGTTAAAAATCAATTGATTTTACTTACAGAATGCTAAAACCTCCAGTGGAAACACTCCTCTCTTCTCAGCAGCGTGTGTGGACAGAATAAACCTCAGTGGTTTTACAGTGGTTGGCCAACAGAGACAGCCCATCGGTGGTCAGGCAACTCCTTCCTCACGTGTTCTGGTCCCCTCCAGCACACTGCCCTGCCTTTTCATCCATACCATAATAAAATAAGGAAAATTTGCTGAGTGAAAGGTCTTGTGAGCCCTCACAGAGGGAACTAGGAATGCAGAAGGCTTTAGCACTGCTAAGGCTTTGCAAAGAGTCAGTTTTGAATGGGAATTCCAACAATGCCCAGAACTATCCCCAAATATATGTTTTGAATGACTTTGCCTTAAGGGGAGCAGAAGCTCCCATAAGATTTCCCTTCCCATGTGGATTTGGGCGGCCAAAAGAGGTTTGCTTCCCCAGGAACATGCAGCCCTGCCAGGATTTTGCTGCCACTGTTAGAAGTCTGCATATTGCATTGCCTGTCTTTTGTAACCTGGCACTGGAAACTCACTTTGAGCTCAAATGTGACATTTCTCCCTTGTAATGAGAAAATCACACCCTTGTCCACTTAAAAATTCTAATAATACAAATCAAAAGTGAGCTTTGAATATTTAAACACCTCTTAATAAAACACTTGATGTCAGTAAGGAGCAAACAATTCAGGAGGGGAGCAGGAGAGAACGGCACTGCTCATGCTCTCCATTGCTGGAGGAAAAGTAGTCACGATGCTGAGTGCTGCTGACCTGTCCCAGGGCCACCCCATAACCTGAACAACCTCAATAATTATTATTTTTCCACCCATATGAGCTCTGTGTTTGAGCTACTGCTCTGCCTATCCACAGCAGGCATGGCTTTGCAGCGAGTGTGGGCGTGATGGGGTATTACGGAACCATTGCATTGTTGGAGATGGAAGGGACCTTCTAGAGATCCTCCAGTCCAACTCCCNNTCCAGAAAAGGGGACTCCACACCCTCCCTGGGCTGCCTCTGCCAGGGCTCTGCCACCCTCACCCCAAAGAAGCTCTTCCTCATATTTGACTGGAACTTCCCATGGTCCAGCTTGTGCCTGTTGCCCCTCATTCGTCACTGGGAATCATTAGAAAGAGTGATCCCTCCATCCTCCCTTAAACTGCTCTTTAGATACTTATAAGCATCTGTATCTGCCAACATCCATCCCAACACGGCCCCAGCACCCTCCCATGGACACATCCTGGGGTATTCTAGAGCTGGAATCACAAACCAAGGGCTAGATGGACCCCTAAATATGGTGTGTCTACAGCTCCCAGTCAGTTTTCCTAAAAGGCATGCAAAGATGGAGGTTTCATTGACACAGGCATATCTCCCCAAGCTTCTGCAAAGCTTGGCCACCCTTGGGGTCACATCTTACTCTCACGGCTCTGAAACCAAAGCCTTCAATCAAGCAGTTTTCACAGGGACTCCACAACTTCTGCAGGAAGGCGACCGCTGGCAGCCTCCTGAGTTGCATTCAATTTGACAGCACAGTGGCCATAGCAATGAGATTTGTGAAGCCTTAGGAGCACGAAATTGTCAGCAAAGGGATGGTGATCTCTTTTATTTGAAGTCTTTCCTTACTCATCCCTCCTCCACCCTCCCCCCCCCCCCCCCCCCCAAAAAAAAAAAAAAGTATTTTTGTAGCATTAGCAATAAGTTCACAGACCCCCAAGGGTAAAAATGACAATTCGTGACAAACAAGGGCAATATGTTACTGTGTAATCTTAAGATGGCATGTTGAATAACTAGTGCCATTTTCTTGTAATACACTTAGAACTTTATCTGGATAAACATTAGAGACTACAACATTTCTTTATGTTTTTCACTTACTATTAAACTCCTGGCTGCTTCAATGAGCCCTCTGTATACAGCTTGACTGCAAACTCGTGATCTGTAACTTTCTGCAGTATGATATATCATTTCTCAGGTCCTCTTCAACTCCAGCTGTAACTCTTCATGGGCAAAGATGGATGCCACGAGCAAAACTCAGGCACGGGCAAAATTTATCTCAATTTATCCTGGACAGAAGAAATAACTGAGGGTACCTTGCTGAAAGCAAAATATACTGCTTGAATGAATTTAAAATATGTAATAAAATACAGCAAGGAGAGACCATTTACTATAGGGGAATAAGGTAATATATGATGTCGGTAATTCACTTTCAAATGATGACTATTATGCAGGTATAAAGGTGATTATCAACTTTTTAGGCCTTAAAATTACATTTATAAGCCAGGTGGCGTGTGACACCTACAAATATGAAAGTGCCACTTCTAATTTCTTCCACAAAAAGCTATGTATGTTTTATGCCACTTCCAGGACTGGCAGTTCTCACAGAACAGTGGCAGACAAGGGCAGGTCCACAGCTCACGTAAAGGCAAAGTCCAGTATCCTCAGGACCAGATTAAAAACACTGAAAAGAAAAATGTCTTACCTAAACCATGGAGGAACTGCCAAGGGCAGACCCAGAACTGAATCAATTTTTCAGGCATTAGTCCCCAGCCCAATGCTGAGGCTCATCTTCACCCCAGTGGTCCAGAAACCAGACAAGAAACATCGTCACAGAGACTGGAAGCTGTCGCTGGCTAGCCAGCAGCATTGGGTTATAAAATGAGATTATTTTAGCATAGATTCAAAAGGGAATAATTTTACCTAATGAGGCACCTGTAGGTGTGTCATAGACATGGGCTGTGTGTGACTTTGTTGTTCAAAGGGATGACTTTTGGCTCCTCATCCCAAAAGCACAGCGCAGCTCCCTCTCTGCTCCATTTGCCATGAGTCCCCACTGGTCCTGGAGGTGGCCAAAGAGGCCACCTGGACCCCTGTTCTCCGCATTTCTACCGTGGACTTCTGGCTTCTTTTTCTGAAGGTGTGCACTGGGAATTATACAGAATGCTCACACAAAACTCCATGAACACTTCCCTGTCAGCACAGCAAACACATTACTCACCACAGCTGGATAAGGCAGCTCTGAACACCGTGATTTCACCACCTCTTCTGATTCCTGGTACCATCTGTGGGGCTGCAGCTCCCAGAGGCAAACAATTTCGGGGGGTATCTCCTGTCTTCTTTGCTTCCCTGGAAAGCTTAGAATAAAGCCTGAATATGTGCACTCTGAAGAATTAAATCCTAGAAGGAAAAAGAAATAAAATAACACCAGCTATATTACTTTCTAATTCTCATGATTTTGTTAAGTCATTATCATGGTTTCAGGGCATTTGGGCTGGGTAAGCAGACTCTGAGCAAAATCCTCCACCCCACAAAGTGAGATTTTCCAGCACAGGCTTGACTTTTCTGTCTCTACACAAGGAAATGCTTCTGCGTTTCAGTGACCTGGTGACCAGGAGATTAGGCTTTGCAGTGATGCCTTAGTGCAGAGGGGTTTGAGACTGGCTGTGCCAGCACTTCAGGAGCAGCCTGGGGAGGGATGAGGAGGTGCCTTTCAGTTCTCTCTGGGGAGGGATGCAGAGTTCAGTGCCAGGAAAGCCAGTGGAAAGAAAGCAGGAACCTCATTCCCTGCAGGTCCTTCCCATTGTTCTGGCTCCTTG
>BJBW01005125.1:0-26493 GCA_004320125.1 Scolopax mira
CCCTGGAGACATTCAAGGTGAGGCTCGACGAGGCCCTGGACAACCTGGTCTAGTTGGAGGTGTCCCTGCTGACTACAGGGGGATCGGACTAGATGACCTTTGGAGGTCCCTTCCGGCCCAGATAATTCTATGATTCTATGACTTATTTCTGTGTTAGGTGAAGAAGCTGCTGTGTAGAACGTGGGTGAGATTTGGAGGGGAAAGGCATTTCAACTCACTTGTGGGCCAGGCTTTCAGACAAAGAGGGCTTCCTCACTTCTGTCAGCTGTAAGAGGAACAACTGAGTCCTGGTTTGGCATTGGAAAAGGCAAAATTGTGCCTTTTCAGCCTCAGCAAGTATGTCATGTGGACCTGCAAATGACAGCCTATGGCTGAGTGTCATGATCCTGCAGATAAGGAGATAAGGGAATCAGATGGAGGCTGTGAGGAGTTCCAAGGTGGCTTGTGCTCACCTGCAGTCACTCAAAATAGGGATTAGACTCACACAATATCTACCATGAGGCAGTACTCAGACAGAGCAGATACAGAAGCTGTGGTCCATGTTGTGCTGTGCCTGCTCCTCCCTCTGGTTTGTGTTTTTGACACCCTGAGCACTGCTCTTCCCACAAAAAGTGTGTGCTGGACAGGTGATTGTATGTTCTGGATTGACACACATCACCATCCAGGAATGGCACTGCTAATGTCCTGGTGCAGAGAGGACTAGGTAGAGTTCCCCATTCCCTTGCAGGGCACAAGGCAGTGTTGGATTTGGAGGAAAGCTGTCATCCTAGAGCAGCCTTAAGTACTCAGTTCTTGTGTTCCAGAAGGAACCAGGCTGGTGCCACCTAGTAATACAGTCCCCAATGTTGTGGTCGTTATGACCAGAAGGTGGGAAGGTTTCTCCTGACATTTGCCCATTATTTCAGGGACTGAACTGTGCTCGCAAAAGTCAGTCCTACGGTATGTAAGCCCAGCCTTGAATTTCTCCAAGCTCATCCTTTATAAATGAACGCCCATAGCAGAGCCCAAAAGCAGGAGGGAGAGGAGTGCAGAAGGCACCACATCACTCATCCCTGAGAGCACCACGGGAAGGCAAACCACTGGAGAAGTAGTATGAGAGAAAACAGTGTCCAGGAAAAAAACCTGCATGCTCCATTCCCCTTCTCAGTATGTTCCTCTTTTCCACTAGTTTCAGCCTTCTTTGCCCCTGCTGAGGGCCAGAGAGCAGATGGACTTTACCTGGAGAGCTTCTCCTCCCCTCCAGAAGGACTATTTCATTTCTCTCCGTCTTTCCACCCCAGCAACACAGCACCACGTTACAGCACCCTTCCTCACCCCACCGCCATCTCTTTTCCTCCCCTTCCCCCCTTTTGCTGTGGCTTTGACACAGAGGAACCTGAAAATTCACTGTGATGTTTGAATCACAGCCAAAACTGAAAGCGAGACCCCGCGACTGGTCCGAAAGCCTAAAAAACATATGGCATTAATTCTCCTTTCCCACAGTTCCTAAAACTGCAATTAAAAGCAGCCCCCACCAAACAGAGCCCCATAACTCAGCCCCGTGATTTATTGGAATAACGAAGCTTTAGGGGAAAGTTGGCGAGGACCAGGAATTCCTCGTCCGGGAGCTGAGCTCTGCGCACAGCCGAGCTCATTTAATTAGCATGCCACCGGTGGAAGAGTGGGATCAGAGAGGGACATTCCTTTGAGAAAGCTTATCTTTGGCACCCATTTGGCTTCCGACAAAAAAACAACCCCTGCATCTGGAGGAGATGCCTCTGGAGGACGCAGGAGCAATCAAGCGAAAGCTGGCTGGGGATAATCTGTCTCACTGACACAGTCAACCAGAGGGCGAACAAAATACCTGCTTTTCTTTCACATCAGCAACAAATAAACATGGCCTGTGAGACGCCAGAGACTGAAAATCTCCTCTTGCCCAAGGAGGTGCTTTATCACACTGGCTTTCTCAAAACTGAGGCCTTTCAGCTCTTTAGCTGTGAGCAAACAGGAAAGTTAAGCTGAAAAGCTCAGATCTAGTTTTTTTAATGTTGCTCAGTAGTCTGGGAGAGGAAGTGGGTAGAGGAAAGTCATTCTAGCTAAGGATGCAGACTTCATAGAATCATAGAACGGTTAGAGTTGGAAGGGACCTTAAAGATCATCAAGTTCCAAACCCCTGCCCTGGGAGGGACACCTCCCACTAGAGCAGGTTGCTTGTCTGTCATTTTGTTAATGCCCATTACAATGCTCCGTTCTAACAGCTAATGTAGAGCTAAGTATATGGATCAATAGCCAAGTGTAGACAGGATTAAACTAATTCTGGGAGACATTTTATCATCTTTGTGACCTGACACTTGCACATCACTCTAGCTCATGTGATAAAGGCGAACTTTAGCCAAATGGAGTCTGAGAGGAATTCCAGGAAAGACGTACAAGAAGTACCTTCTCCATTTAAAAGGTGGTACACTCACAACACCAAACACATCAAACTTCCATCTACTCTGCAAACACAGTCTCTGCCTGTTGCCCAGATCTGGTTTCCATCTCCATCTTTGCTGACACAGCAGTTTTCAGGAGCACTGGTCTATCTAGTGTTTGCCGTCACGCTTGTGATGGTTTTGCTTACCCATACCACTGGAAAGGCAATCCAAGGTACACCCCACCCAACTTCATTGGGTGAGCAGGAATATTTTGCATTGCAACCTGTTTCCACACAGCAGTCTGTGGAGATGGCTGATAACATTTAAAAAACAGGCTTTCAGGTGCAAGAGAAGATTATATTCACCCCAAGCAGAACCTTAAGTTACAAAGCCTCGTGTCACTGTGTTGTACACCTCTTGTGCTGGCAATTAGCAGAGTGGGGCACTTCCCTTACAAAGAGACCATTTGCTAAACACCTGCCTTGATAGAGATCTCCAAACATCATTGCTGATGGGGAAATGTCACTATGCAACTTTATACTGGAGCAGGTGCAGCGGAAAGCTGGCTGCAGTGTCTGGTGACAGGAGACTGAAGTTGTTTGGTTTGCTTTGCCTAGCAAAACAAAAGTAAGGTATAAGTGGAAATAAGAATCTTTTTTCTAATTGTTCTCAGGAATGAAGTTTTGGCTGTCTCTTGGAGCTTTTCAAGCAGAGGAGTGGAGGCAAGAGACCTTTAGAGTCTCAGGACGGAGTTTTTGCAAAGGACCAGCTGGTAGGACAGGGATGAACCTGGAGTTAGACAACGAAGCTTGGTAAGAATCAGTGAGGATTATATTCATCCCTTTTGACTTCAAACATGTTCTCAGCTGAGTTAGTCTCTCAAGGTCCCCTTCATAGTCAATGGGCAGAAAGAGACAGGTGGTGGGCATGATTCATCTTAACCTGTTGCAGATGTCTTCTTTAGGCCATGATGAATTACTCCCTACAGCCCATTGACTGTATTGATTAGATGTCCGAGCAGAGGGTACCAAGCTTACTGCTACTGCTGTCTAAATGAGTACCCAGCGGTGCAGGCGGCCTTTTAATCTGCCTCCTCACCCATCTGCTCTCTTCCACTGTGACAGCCCAGCTGTGGTCTTTATGCAGACAAAGTGCTACATCTTCAGATCTACTGCAGAGCTGTATTGAATAAAGTTGAAAACACTAAAGATAGGAGTGAACAGAAGTGCCACTGATTGCAATGATATTACAGTATCTCAGATACCTGGTCAGCATGTCTTCCTTGCTCATAGCCTCTGGAGAAGGGAAGGCTCCAGGGAGAACTTATTGTGGCCTTTCAGTACTTAATGAGGGCTTGTAAGAAAGATGGAGGCCTCTTGTGATACAACAAGGGGTAAAGGTTTTAAACTAAAGGAGGATAGACTTAGACTAGATAAAAGGAAGAAATGAGGTTTTACAATGAGGTTGGTGAAATGCTAGCCCAGGTTGCTCAGATATGTTTTAGATGCCCCATCCCTGGCAACATTCCAGGTCAGGGTGGACAGGGGTCTGGTTGACAATGTCCCTGTTCATTGCAGAGGGGGTTAGACTAGATGATCCAACCCAAACTAGCTATGATTCTAATAAAATACGTCATCAGACATGAGGACAGGAAAGGGAATCACATTGGCAGAGACTGTTGGGCTTTTAAGCCTCCTTCATAGTCTTCATCCCAAGATCTTCTAAGAATTTCCCTTAACTTCCCTCTTCATGGAAGATCGTAGGACAGTGCGAACACCTGGGCTCTTTTCTACTGTCTTTATTTAACACATTATAAATATGACTTTTCATATTTTTTCCCCAGTCTAGAGTCTAATACTGATGGTGGGAGGCAAGTAGAGCCAGTATTGCACAGAGGATCTGCCACAGCTGTTTAGTGGGTGCTGTGGTCTACAGTATTCACTGCAAATGTGGGATGACCCTAGGATCTAGACCACTTCTGTCAGATAATATGGCATTAATTGGTGCAAGGATGAAGAGTAAGGGCAGAAAAATTTAAACTGGACTAACTCTGATGTTGATTCATTGGACAATCATAGAATAGAATCCTAGAAGCATTTAGGTTGGAAAACACCCTTGGGATCGAGTCCAACCATCAATCTTACTCTACAAAGTTCTTCCCTACACCATATCCCCCAACACCACATCTAAATGACTCTTAAACACCAGTGTGTCACCAGGGCGACTCAACCACCTCCCTGGGCAGCCTATTCCAATGCTTGACCACTCTTTCTGTGAAAAATTCTTTCCTAATATTCAGCCTAAACCTAGCCTGTTGGAGCTTGAAGCCATTCCCTCTTGTTCTGTCACTAATTACCTGCGAGAAAAGACCAGCACCAAACTCTCTACAGTGTCCTTTCAAGTAATATGTACTTTAGCAAAACCAAAGGTGAGTCAGAATGCAAGGAACATCTGCTCTTCATCCACTGCAGGTTGCAGCTCCATGAAAGCTGATGAAGTCCTGTTACTGGTCCACAGGGCATGAGTTTATAGTGGTGATGAGGGCTTGTGTGATGTCTCAATGTAAGGAATGGACCTGGTCAGCAGGAGGAGGCAGGATCTTACTACCTCTGTAGGTAGCATTAGCGAGGCATGACTGAAGTTACACATTCAGCTGTGGTGTCTGGACTTTTAAATGAATTTTTCAAATCAGGAAAGAGTGCAGAAAAAAATTCACTGAGAACCACTAAATCTGCCACACAGTGTGACTATAAAGAAGCTCAGATCTTTTGTTTATCAAAGACAGAGGTTTTCCACCTTTCTTGACTTGTGACCCCTGTAGCTTTTCCCTAAAAGTGTGCACACTGTTGGCAGCTGGTGCCCTTTTCACAGACTCTTCCATGAAAGCCTCAGGAGTTTTCGCTGTTGTGTGAGGCATCCCATGGCCGTAGGCTGCAAACCACCTCACTAGAGCAGTACATCTCTCATAGCACAGTGCTCTCGTCTTGGACCAACAAAGCCAAAACAGAATACAGAGGTCTGGACAGAGAGAGATGCAAATGGAAAGTAAGATTCAAAGAGATGGTGGCATTGAACTCAAGGAGGACCCTGCTCCTTGGCATCTTCAAAATGGGTTTCAGTATTTTCCAAGATATTGTCTAAGCCAGTAGCTTGTTGAGACCTCTGAAAAAAAAATCCCTTTATTGTTCTTAGTCACCTTTACAGACCCTTCTGAAATAGCCTTTATACTCACCATTACTCACAGACCACAAGTGGAAAACCACTAGTTTGGCAAGAAATTACAGCAAGCACAAAGGAGAAGACCGTGACGCTCTCTTCTGACTTAAAGTCCGTAGTATAATGGAATAGTGCTTGCTTTGCTCAACAGAAAAATATACAAATAATCAGAAAAGCATGACAAAACTATGGTATTGTATTTCCCAGAATGACCTCAAAGTCGTAAATCAGACCTCTGAATTGTCAGCAGCAATCAGGCTGAATAGCCAAATTGCCCCACTATCCAGCATATTTTATAAACTGTTATTATCGTGCATTATTTATTTACAGAGTGCGGTACATGAGACACTGCTTTACAGGTACATAAAAGATCACCCCAAGGAGCTCAGTTACATTCAGGCACACAAATATGATATTCATTGCAGCAGCACTATGGGTTAACGATTGTGGTACTGCTTCAGGTTTCTTGCTTCCTTTTTGATTTTATTGCACTGAAGTCAAACACATTTTAAACTCTGGACTTCGAGCCAACCTGTCTGGTCCAGGCAGTATATGGTCATATTATCTTGGGATCAGAGTGTCTGATGGGCTTATTTGTTCTACCAGGACAGATGAATTGACACTGGAACAGGCTGGAAATTTTCCACCAAACTTTTTTGTCTTTGATTGCTAGTGGGAGATGATGTCTTAGCAAAACAGGGATTTTTTTTTCACAGAAACCAAGCACCCCACTTGGGTGGAAGGCAGGCTTTGTGCTTGCTTGTGTGTAAAACTTGCTCTCCCTTTTTCCGTATTTGGGGAGATGGGGAGGGAGGGCTCAAAAAAACCCATCATGGGCTTTATTTGGTTTTTTTTCTGCATGAGAAGGGTAAAACACTCTAATTTACTTCAATTAATGTTTATCACTATCACTGAGTGCCTCCCAGGACAAGAGGTTGACCCAGGAACATCCCCACAAAACCTTGTTTCCCCATGATGCTCAAGATGTGTCAAGCTCCAAGTGGAAGTTTCTTCTTTGGGCTCTGCTATTCTTCCCTGTGCTGGTGGGTGTTGGTATTGGAGGACAAGTGCTCAGCGGTTTCTCCTCCACCCCACCAGCCTTCCATGGACCTTTAAGGGTCTGCATACATGGGTCAGGCCATGATTGGGTGGTGAGCATACCTTCTTCCATCTCTGCCTGTGTGTGGCAGGAGTTGCATTATAATAAATAGAAACAAGGTATTCTGGATCCTCATTTCCCATCATACTGCTTGTTTCATAGGTGTTTAGAGTCACTTCTGCTGCTCAAACCTATCAAAGAGCTCAAGTTCATATGGTGATGAGAGAAAGCAAAGGAGCTCAGCAATTAGATCAATTACATCTTTACTGTAGATTCTAATGGGGCAATATTTCTCTCCTTTGCACACCCTGATGCAGTTACTGAGTGGCATTTCTCTCTGAGTACATGATTTCTTCCAGTCCCAGTTACTGTTGGGGAGGAAAGACATGGCAAAATCACTGTCTCAGATAGCAGTGGTTTCTCATCCAGCCAGAGCAAGCCAAGAACATTTCCCACCATCAACATCAAAGCACCCTTCTCCAGATGTCTGGAGGAAAGACAGCATCTGTCTGTCTGACGGGAAGTCTCCGCATCTCTCAGGGATGTAGGAGGGATTGCTTCTGATTTTTTTTCTTCTTCTAGCATTATTACTCTGGACTTAAATCCAAGAGAGGATCCTTTACTGATCCCAGCCATTGCAAAGTGCTTCACATGGCGGTGGAAATCCATGTGAGCTATTAATTAATGACTTGATTGTTAATTATTTCAGTATTGGAAAGTATGCTAGACCCTCCCAGTCTGGCCAGGTAAACAGCCCTGCCCCAGGGAGTTGCTGGCTCATTTCTGATGGCATGGAACAAGGTTGTAATGAGGTGGTGAAAAATTAAGGGGAGAGAGAAGTTGGGGCATCTGCTCAGGCTCAGCAAGCACCAGCGCCCAGCCTGGCATGGAAAAGAGATGGAAAATTAACACCCAGAACAAGAAAGTGTCTTTGTGTGCTTGCTTCTTGCAGGCAACATAGCTACAGGCATGTTGAAGAGGAATGTACAAAAGACATGAGGCATCATTTCCTGAGTTAGGAGAAGTGAAAGAAGCTGTAAAGTAATGTTTGGGTGGTTAAGACATAAAATTGTAGATGTTCCCTACCTGAGATTTATTCTTCCTTGGCCAAAATCTTCAGCATGATCATGGTAAAATCACATAAATTCCTCAGTACCTGGGCTGCCAACTGGGACTACCAACGTATCCAAGGGGGCAGTGCCAAGATAAACAGGACCCATACTGGGAAGTGCTGGTAGCCCTGGTAGCCAGGCCTGGCAAGAGCTGAGGCAGGCAGTGCTCCATGCACGAGCTGTGCTGTGATTCACATAGCCTGCTGTTCCCTCATACCCAGAAACTCAATGATCTTCAGTCTTGCCCATGGCTGGAGAAGCTGTCAAAAATGCAACCCCAGTTGTCCCTGGGAGAGCTGGGGAAATGCAATCGAAGCCTGAAGCCATCACCCCAAAAGTTACCCCAGACTTTTCCACTGCCCTTCATTTCATGGGATAACTTTTAGTGTTCGCTGTTAACATGTTGGCCTCCTGTGGTTCTACTGCTGCCACCCCCGTGCCTGGTCTCCAAATGAAGGTGGGGTGGGATACAAATTCATCTAGATTTCTGTTAATGGATGCTCTTCCTGGAGCCCTTCTTTTCCCACAGGCGTCAGGAGCTAATGATGGTTTGCAAAAAGGTGGTTAGAATCTGCTTCTACACTACCACCACCAGAAGCAGCAGGTCTTCCTGTAGGAAGACCTCAGGGTCTTATCCTCATGGTCTGTCAAGCCAAAGAGAATGAGGAGATATCAGCAGTATCATTGCTCAGAGCATGGGCATGCGTGTGAGTTCAGCTTTTCCAGGGCCACGGGAGGAAAAAGCTGATGTCAGGCCAGATGTAAGTGATATACATCTTAAGAGCAAGGCAGGAAACCTATCTCTGTGTTCCTGCTAACCTTAGAAAGCAAGCACTTGGATTGCCACACAGAGGATTTGTAGCAACAAGGAGAATGTAATTAAATAACAAGGATGATCTCATTATTGTAATGATGAGATGTCATTTAATAAGAAGAATCCAGGACTGGGGGCTGAAAACTGGAGTCCTAATCCTCGCTCCAGATCCAGTAGGTCACATAAGGCCAGCACCCTTTCTTCAATGCATTCTTATGAAACACAAAACACTGGCAGACCCTAGTGCTTGCAGGAGCTCTTGCAACAAAGAGAACAACAGCAGTAGCAATAAAAATTGTCTCGTTCCTTTACCTGCCCTACAAAAGCTGGGTTAGCACAATTTTCTCTTATATAAGGGACAATGAGGCTGTCTGGCAGATGATGCTTATGCAGAGCTCCGAACCAGGAGGTCACCAAAGGAAATACTAAGGCTTGCTCTAATCCTCAGGCCCTTCCAAATGCAAGACTAAGTGACCAATTACCAGACCCTGCTATGGCATTTGTCAGGTAATACAACCTCCAAGAAATATTTTCTTCAAATAAAGTTGTTTACATTTTTTTAATAAATGTATATTAGTGTGTGTATGTTTAATCAGGAGGATCAAGATAGTTTCAGAAAAGGTACAGTTTGTTTTAACTGAGGACCTGCCCATACATTATGCGGATAAAAACTCAGGTCAGTTCAGACACTGGATCTCTTTGATTTAGCTTACCCCTCTGTCCATCTGTTCATCTGTCCATCCGTTCGTCTGTCCCTCCCTCCCTCCCTTCCTTCCTTCCTTCCTTCCTTCCTTCCTTCCTTCCTTCCTTCCTTCCTTCCTTCCTTCCTCCCTTCAACCAGTGCCAGCATCCTTTATTTTTGGAACTGATGTTAAGTTTGGTAGGTTGTAAGCCATGTCTCCCTCTTCCCCCTTATTTTCTGCTTTCAGTTAGCTGTATATTTAGTGTTTTGAGTCTGGGAACCCTGAGGGATGATGCAGATCATGCCAAGCAGAGGGGCAGCAGGTTCTGCAGTGCTCAGAGCAGGGCTGCGCACACCTCTGAAATGCTACTTTGGGTTTTCTTATTCCCTATCACTCAGCACATTCTGCAGCAGTTATTCAGTATAGCAAGGCTTCACCTGGTGCCCAGGCTGGGGTGCCAAGCAGAGTCTACTCAGCACCCAAAACTTGCATCCCAGATGCAAAGAGCTCAGCAGTTTCTATCAGCTGTGACGGATTTTCTGGGCAACCCACAAGACCTCAACGCCATCCCTCATCCCAGTAGCTCGATGTCCAGGCTTTCACCCTGCTTTTGTCACCATACCTACCCCATCTCCATGCTTAGAGGCTCGTTGGAGGGTAGCCTCCTCTCCCACAGGTGACAACAGAGAAATCCCCCCCAGTGCAGCGTGGGACGTTCCTCTCTTTTTCCTTGGCGTAAGAAAGCCGGAGCATAGAAGGGATTTTTCCTCACAGCCTGACCTGCAAACACTTAGCAAAGTAAACAGCTTTGCTCTCTGATCCCTTCCAGAATTACAAAAAGTTAAGACTAGAGCAGCATGTGTAACAGATTTCAACTCCGTCCTGCAGCTTTATCCCCAAACAAGTCTTTGCCTTTTAATTTTGCCATTTGCTTCTGAGCCTTACATGATGCTGCTGGTTTTCCTCTGTTTTTAAACACACCAAACACAGTGGATAAAAATGCTGAGCTGCTTCTCAAACACGCACCACGAGCACACAGAGCACTGGGACACGTCCATGAGAAACTCTCCTCCATTCAACAAACAGCCCCCAAGACAAAATAAACCACCGGAGCATCCCGTGATCAAGACCACATTACGGGAATCCAGTGTTTTGATCTTTTCTGTGGCAGGATTCAAGGCTCCAAGGCTGCCAGCTCTTGGGCTTTTTTCCATTGCCCAGACCCTGGAATCTTTGCTTTCATTTTTTTTTTAAAAAAGCTTTCTAACCCTTGCATTTGGGGAGAAAAACTTTAAAAGGCTTAACACACAAGTTTTCTAATCTTTAAACCAACCTTGTAATTTTGAGAGGACCAATGACTCATTTTTGAATTTTGAATGTTAAAATATCAGTACTGTTGTTAATCACACATATTAATATCACCATTCAACAGAGAGTTTAATGAGGATGGTAATGAGCTGCTCCTGGAACACAATCCACAAATCACAACCGTAACGGGTCTTTCCTTCAACCTTATGATGATACTATAAAATGCCTTAAGAAAAGTTGTAGCAGCTCTTATCAGCACCACTTAAAGTAAATGTCAGAAGTTGTGACATTTTGATCTCCTAAGTTCTGTGTCTTGACCCAAGACTTGGTCAGACGTAAGACGTATTCAGAATATGGCCTGATGCCACTAAGCCCTAACTGACTACTTCTGCTGGTCCCAGAGCTCAACAGCTCCAGCAGCTTCTGTTCCCATTCCTGGAGTTCACATTCAGGGAGTTCTGAACAGAAAACCTTGTCAAATGAGTCTGGGAAACACAGGGTTTCTCTTTGTAGCAGCCCAGCCTGGATTTCCCTCTCCTTTCCATGGTTGTCTGCAGTGCTTCAGGAAGGCTAGATATGAGCTAAACAATGTCTGAGCAGTCTGAAATATTTCAAATGACTAATTTCCACCATCTCTCTCTCCCCTTCCCCCCCCCCCCCCCCCCCCCCCCCCCCCCCCCCCCCCGGTGGAAAAGCAAACCTTAAACCACTACATTTCTTCTCAAAACTTGTCATGAAAAATTCATCCTCTTTTCTGGCTGCCTATAAAACCACTGGAATAAAATTGGTGTTTCTCTTATTGCTATTGATATATAAAGCATAGCCACTTTCTAACAGCCTCTTTGAACCGAGGGAAATGTCTAGTTTTCTTTAGTCAGGAGACAACTCCAGGACTCCCCATTTATGGGATGATCTGGTTAAACCTTTGCAAAAGGGAACCCAGAGAATTTCCCCATAGTCCTATTTCGGTTTTTCCTAAGTGGGAAGTACACAAGTCCCACATTCTCTATTAATCATTTGAGGAACCACAAGAGAAAGAAAAAAATGTCAACATGAGTTCCTCTTCCCTCACAAGCTGGCTTGAAGGTGGTTGTGGTTGAAGAGAGGGGATTGAAAAAGAAGGAAAAATGACACAGCAAGGGGATTTAATAGAAATCCCAATCTGAAAGCTTGTTCATAAAGTCTGTCCTGGCAGTGGGGATACGTGTCCAGGCAGACCCTTCACCTGATGGCGAAACCTGATGGCCTATTGTTGGAGGTTAAATATAACGGGAGATGGATGTTTCATTGCTCCTCTATGTGCATGTGAAGGGATGGAGGGAAGGAGGGGTGGAGGGATGGATGGGTGAAGGGGTGGAGGGATGGAGGGATGCATAGATGGAGGGGTGGAAAGGTGGAGGGATAGTGAGGTGGAGGGATGGTGGGTTGGAGGGATGAAGGAGTGAAGGTGTGGAGGGGGAGCTTTGTACCCTTGCTCCTAAACGACATCCTAACAGTGGACCCACACCCCATAGTGTCCTGTCCCACTGCCCTCCCTTCTCACCTTCCTCACCCTAAAATTCACATCTCTCAACTCTCTTGCCCTAAAACCTTTCCCATCCAGTCTGGATCTGTCCAATCCAAGCTCACTCATCTCAGATGCTGCAGCCCCCTTTCCCCCTCTTCCCACCTCATTTCCCATTTCCCCCACAACCAGAGTAAATGAAAAATGTGCTCGGGCAAGAGGGGAGAGGAAGACATGGAGGTGAGGGAAAAAACCAGCCACATGGCAGCCTTATGCTTGCACTTTGAAAGATGTAAAACTCCCCTACCCCAAGCATCAATGGAAACATCATTAGTGCTGGATACTAATGAAGGTGATCTCTTGCTTCTGATGAAGGCTGAACTGGGGAGGTGGGAGGAATGACCAATGCTGTTTGCAGAAGGCACACCCTGTACCCATGGCTCAAATAGGGCATGCCACACGCTTGATTGAAGTGCCTTGGAGTGCTGGAGTGACCTGCACACTGAGCAAATGTGATGTCACACTGATGAATCAATACCTGTCAGGTCACATTACCTGTTATTGATGAACATGGCGGTTAATCCCAACCTATTGTATTTGCAGAACTTCCTGGTCTCCCCAGGGCTGTCTGGGATGAAGTTCTGCCTGGCTGAAGCTTTTTTAAGGGAAAGAAGCTTCATGGAGGAAAGGTCTTTGTGCATGGGGTGCATGTAGTTTGTTGCTGCTGGTCTGCTCTTAAGGTTTCCATGCTCCCCCAAAGGTAAGTTTTAGGAGATGACTTAAAATCTGCTTTACCGGCCACAAACCCATGTATAATTTAGCCATGTAATATCATACAATCATAGAATGATTAGGTTGGAAGGGACATTAAAGATCGTCTAGTTCCAACCCCCTGCCATGGGCAGGGACACCTCTCACCAGACCAGGTTGCTCAAAGCCCATCCAGCCTGGTCTTGAACACCTCCAGGGATGGGGCATCCACAACTTCTTTGGGCAACCTGTTCCAGTGTCTCGCTACCCTCACAATGAAAAATTTCTTCCCAATATATAATCTATATCTACCATAAGCCTAAATCTAATATGAGTACTTAACTAGAGAACCAACTGTAAGTATGGTCACCACAGACTCTCCTTGCAGCTCATGCAAGGGAAGAAACCACTCCTCAGGAGCTGAGGAGGCTATGAGTCTGCAGGGACCCGTCTCCTTCCAACAGCCACCAGTGTTCACTGGGATGCTGGACTCCTTATGGAGATGCTTGCAGCAAAGTGGGATGGAACTGTGGCACTGTCATGTGGGAGGACTGGCGGGATGAGGAGGCAAGGGACAGCAATCAGAGTCACGCTGTTAGTGTGATCTGGCACTCTGGGCTGTGTTGAGCTGGTTCCTCCTGTCCAAGGGACTTTCCTTCTGCTCTCATATCCCACATGAAATCTGCTTGTTCACTCTTCAAGTAGAATTCAAGCACACAACTCCACACTGCAGCCTTTGTGCCACAAAACCCCACTCCTCTTCCCTGACAAAGAACCTGGCCATCCTTGCAGGCTGCATCTGGACATCATGGCCCATGATGTAACTCTGTAGCTCTTGCTCTGTAGCTAAGCAGGGTTTGTTTCCAGGCTAAGAAAAGCCCCAATAAAAATGATTTGATATTGGCTTGAGGTCCTGACTAGGAGGAGCATGTGTTTGTGTGCACGGGGTGCATTTTCTGCTGTGCCCTTGTGTGCGCTACGTGCCCTTGTGTGCATCCTTGCAAGCCCAACACTTACCATACCCAGGATTCACCATTTAATCTGCAGCCACACAGAGTTCTCCTTGACACCGGTGGGACCTTTGCAGAACAGGCCTTTATTTTACCTTTGTTTTGTAGCAGAGGTGGGTTGTCTTTGCCTCCTGATGAGGGAAAGGAGACAAACCCTGCAGGTGGGAGACTCTGCCCCAGCAGTTAAAGCCTGGACAGGTTCCTCTTGCAGCTGGTTTGAAAAAGCCCCCCAGTCACCATCTGTTCTCAGGAACAAAACTGTTGTGGTTTCAAAACACATGCACTGACATTAAAAAGGCACACACAGAAAAATCCCACCCGAATGACTTCATAAAAAGAAGTGGCAGCAGCAGCCTAAACATGCTGCTGCATTCAGGCTGATTAATATTATTGAGTTTAATTGGTTACCACTGCTTCAACCCAAAAGTCTTGTTTTGGTTTGGGCAACAGCTTGTCGCATGAAGTTTGTTTGTAACAGGACTCATAGGAATCCCTTTGGGAGGGCTGAAGTCAAGGGAAGGGAGCAGGTGACAGTGGAAATTGGATGGTGGGAAGACTTTGGTGACTTATAGCCCATGAATTTGTATGTGCAAAAACCAACCACGACCTGGATGGACTCCAGATGGCTCCTCTTTGTGTTGCAAGTGCTGCAGTGTGTCTGCTTAAGGAAGTCAGGTTCTGTTTGGATAATAAAGGACCTGCATGCAGTTCTAGCGCAGGAAGAGCTGGTTGAATCTCCCTGGCTGCTGTAAAGTGTCCAACACATGCGGCTGGGGGGCCTCAGATGAACTAGATCCACTTTCTACAGGGAGGAAGCTGAAGGAAAGCGCTCACTGAAATTCCCCTCTGAAATGCCCTCCTTCTTTGCTGAGCTTTCTACTCGGGGCTCTGGTCCAGAGCAGCTGTGTGCCAAGCGCCTCCGACTGCTACAGGGCATCATGATTTTACTTGTGTACTCTTGGAAAAGTCTATTAGCTGGGCTATATGTTTAGCTAGTGTCCATAAAGCCATTAGGTTGCTGGTTCGCATGTGAACTGCTGCCAGATGAGAGGAGCAGAGCCCAGAGCGTTGGCCCCGGGCAGTGGTGAAGCCAGGCTGAAGCTGTGAGAGCATCAACGTGAGCCACCAACGTGCGATAGGTCCAAGTTCAGAGAGGGGAATCAAAGCCATCCCTTTAGCTGGCTGTTCTGCTTTGATTAATTCATTCTGAGCAGCACAGATGGAGAAGGAATAACGGACAGTCATTTGGGCTCTAGAGAAAGCTCAGATGGGAAGTGTTCGTCCCTCTGCTCATCTGTTCCCTCTGTCCAGCCATTGTTCCAGCAATGCCAGGAGGAGTCATAACAAGGACTCCTATCTGCTCAGTACAGTTCCATCCATCACCAGGCAGGGGTAATGCAAAAGCTTTCTGTAACTATTCTGTGCTAAAAACACCAAAGGGAAGGTGGGATGGGGTTAGACTGGTTTCACTGGAGTGCCCTGTGCGTATGAGGGGAAATTAAAGGAAAAATCTGAATCAGAAACCCAAGGGAACCTTCCAAATGGCAAAAGCTATTATCATGATTTCTGTTGCACCATGAGAAGGCTTTCTCTTCTTCCACATCTCCAAAAGCATTAGGCAGACTGTGTGGACGGGCTTGTGTGTGTGAGATCCACACCATACACTTGCCCTCCAGAGTTTCCCTTCTCGTATTTAAAATGGGCAGAGCTCCAGATTTTAAGGTCTGAACAAACCCCGGAGAGTGATGCTGATGTGATACCTGAGTTAGGAGAGAGCCAAGTGAACTCCTGGATTTTTTCTCTGGGTCCCTCCTCTGTTATCCCAGCCACAAAACAGGGCTGACTGCTGCCCCAAAAAAACAGTGGCAGCTCGGAGTGGCCACTGTCAGACAGTGACATCCACATCAGGAATACACCAGGTGGCAAGGAAGGTCTGACCTGGGGAATCAGGAGCTTTCTCTGGAGCTGCAATGGGAGGAGTCTAGGGGGAAATCACCACTTCATTCCAGCTCTGTACTAAAATGATGTAGGTTCTTCATCAAAAATCCTGCCAAGTATATGCTACTGACAGATGAAGAAGTAAAAATGCAACAGCCAGCTCCTCTTGACCTCTGGAGAAATTCCTGCTCTGTGTTGCTGCTACAGGTCAGGTTTTGTCTTTACAAGCAGACCTTTCTGTTTCAGATGGGGATCATCCAAGTACTCACAGCTGTGGGTCACTTCAGGTCTATAGCTGCACTTTGCCTCTCAAGACTATCTCTATCTGTGTTAATTTTTGCTGTGGGGTTTGGGGAGCCCAAACCCAGTTCTGGGGACAAGAAAGGAGAGGTGTAGTTACTCAGGGATTGTTTTAACTTGTGTAAGGTCTGAAACTCAGTGGAAGGGAAGCAGCTCAGCAGCTTGAGCCCAGAGATCTTGACAAGGCTAAACTGGCTGAGGACGTGTCCCGTTGGGTGCCCTAGTGCTCTAGAAACCCTCTTTAGGCCACAATTAACCAAGCAAACACCAATGCCTGACTCTGCTCCTTACACTGACACCATTCCTCAGATCTCAAACAAGCAGCTTCTCCCCAAGACCTGACCCAACCCTCCTGAAGTCACTCCAAAGCCTCCCATTTTGCCCTTTCCAGTTGGCTTCAGCCCAGGTGTCCTCATTGGGTTTCACCACAGCAGGATGCATTAATGTGCCAGGCACCTTCTCTCCTGCAGGTCAAGGTAGCAGGACAAAGTGAAGCCCGTAATGCCGCGATAGCTCCTGGGCATTTCACAGGGGTCCTGGCGTGTATCCTGGGGGTCAGGACACTGGGCAGGGACAGCACGATGCTCGTCTCCTGATGGGTTGTGGCAGCACTTCGCACGCTCCCCATGACAGCTCTGGACCTAGTGCCTAGTCCCTTGCCACTTCCAAGCAGCAACCAGAAGAGGTGCAGAAGACCATGCCTGCCTGCAACCATTTACAGGGAAGCTGAATACACATCACAAACAACATGTTAATTTGGTTACACCCAGAGTTAACTCCAGGATGAGGCTAGATAAAACCCCTTTGGGCTGGGGAACAGGGACAGGGATTCTTTTCCTGCAAGGGGAGGAAGGAAGGAGTTATCCAAACCCACACATGTGCTGCATCCCAAATGCTCTCCTGCCTTGCCTTGCGTTTTAGTCCTCCCCATTGGCAACCCACAGCTCTCTCCTGGCACTGATGCCACAGAGTATGGAGGGCAAAGCAGAAGTGGCAACCACAGATTAGAACAATAGCTAAGGCTTCACTTAGTCCCCAGCAACTCTAACATTAACCAGCTTTTTTCTGATGCCAGGCTGTGTTGGGAGGTCACCTGTAGTCAATGCTCCCCAGCAGCAGCCTTTGCCTGCGTCCACGAGAGCACACAGGGTTGTTTGCAGGCTGCAGGCTGCAGTTTGCACCCCAGCTGCAGGGCAGGCTCTGGGCAGTAGTAGGAAGCCATCCTGAGCAGAGAAAGCAGACCCATTAGCTCGCTCCATGGAAATATCCACAGAGTGCCTTCAGGAGCAAAAATTCTCTACCAAATTGCATTCAGTTTCTCCAGTCAAAGTCACTTTAACCCTGAGGCCCAAAGACATCCTGGGATGATGCTAAGCCACAGACAGACCTTGAAACTGGTGGATATTATTCCTGGAACCCACCAGCAAGCCTCAGTGTCATTTTAAATCATAGCTGGCTCCAAGATTCATTACTAAAGCAGTTTGGGAAGGGGAGGAGTTTTGTTTGTTTTTTTCCTAAAGCCCGGGTGATATCCCAGCCAGGCATGGGACTCTCCTGTCTGCAAAATGACCATATGGGGGCCTTTGCAGGGGGATTCCTTCCACATCAAAAATAGATGATAGACCAACAGCTTGAGATGTCCCTCCAACCCTCTTCCTTGATCCAAAGGAAGATGAGATCCAAATGCCAGTCACTGACCATGTCACCTGGAGGAGCCTGGGCTTTGGTGCTTTGCTCACCACATGCTGAGGGGCAACACAACAGTTCAGGTGTGCTTCTACTTTATACACTATTTAAAAGAATACTTAGCAATATTTTCATAAGTATAGTGGCATGGGTAGCGAGAGCACATCACATACATATCTATTTACTTAAGGTAAACTCAGAGGCAGAGAGAGAAAAAGAGAAAACTTTGGTCCAGAGGTGGACAAAATCCAGTCAAAACCTGAGAGTAGCCAGGAAAAGCAGAGGGAAAGAGCAAGCCTGCCCAAACCTTCCTCTTCCATTGCACCGCTCGCTAAACTTTTCACTTTAAGTGTTGCCTTCATGTTTAGTGCAGCACTTCAAAAAAATGCATCTCTGAGTTAGAATGAAGGCTCAAAATTTCTTTTGATGGTTACAGGAGCAGGCAGAGGAGAAAAAGCCTTTCAGAGAAGCCGGGATGGAGGTATCTGGGTTGCGAGGAGATGTGTCCATGCATTTGCAGATGCTGGATGAAGCTGTGGAAGTGCCAGCTCGGGTTGGTTGAGGTCACTTCAGCTCCAATCAGCACCTCTGACTTGCAGCTGAGCTCCAGAAGCCAAAGGCACAAATGCCACTCTCCTGGCAGTGCTCAGAGAGATGTCTTGGTTGGAGCTGGACTCAAGGAGCAAACCTCCACGTGAGCATTTTCTTCGTGGCTCTGAAATGAAAGGAGAAAGCAAAACACCCCAGGCTGAAGGACACCACAAGAGCTTTGCCTTGGGCCAGGGACCAAAAGGGACCTCACCCTCCTGTAAGATGTTACCCAAATAATGTGACAGAATATATGGAAAGCCTAGGTCACTGTATTTTTCCTTACAGAAAAATCTTTTATTCCTCTGGACGGTAACCGAAGACTTGGTGAGGGCTGTGTGAGGTCTCCACTCTGCCACAGACCACCTATGTGAATGCAATGAAGGTATTTATTTAGCTCTTCCACGCTTATTCTCTCTGTCTATAAATCAGCATAGAAATAACACATCCCTATGCTGCGAGGTTGTTGTGAGGATAAAAGGGTTAAAAGGCAGGTTGTCTTAAAGAGGGCTTTATAAAGTGCTGTGGAAAAGTGAGTTTTGCCAAAGTTTGAGTTTTTCAGTCAGTGGGATTCTCAAATTCAGGCTAGACCTTGGTCTCTTGAAGGTATGGCTGGTGGAGACTCAGGGTCCTGTTGATGGCATCTCCCCAGCCAGAGGGCTGAGCCCCTCTGACAGAATGCTCAGCAAGCAGAGGGGGTGGCAGCCCCCCAACTCTCAAGGTACCTCTCAGATAGAGATCAGCAGTGAGATAAACCCATCATCTTTGCCCTTGGGAGTCTCATGGCCAAAGCTGGGCAATTTTGTGTTCTGCTGTACATAGAGTCACAGCCAGGTTATGCTACCCTAAAAGATCTGCTCACCAACCCCAGCCTTTGTGGGGTGAAAAAAACCAACCTCAAGGCCCTGTTAATTTCCTGCATTTCCCTCTCTTTTAGATCAATCACAAGGATGCTCTGGATTTCAAACCCTATAGGCTTCCGGGTTTCTCATCAAGGGGTTTGGAGGCAGAGCTGTCTCTCATTAGCAAGGCTGTTTGCATAAAAATAGGAGAATCGGGTCTGATTCCTGAAGCTGGTTGCTGCTGTCATGAATATCCCAACACCCTCCGCTCCCATCAGGGCACTCAGTCTCTCTGGGGGTTGAGCCCTCCAAGCTCCCTGCAATTCTCTAAGGCGTTTTGGGTGGGAACAGGGGAGGCTGTAAGGGAAAGAAGCAGCGGGGCAACTCTAAGAGGCAGGAGGTAACGACCCGTGTTGGGAAGCAGCCAAGAGAACAGAAATAGCATATGGAAAAAGGCTCTTTGAATGCAATGTATGTTGCTGATTCTTAGGAATTATCAGCAACACCTCTTTACATGCTGCATTTTTTAGCACAAATTGAGAATAAAACATCCTCTCTGCTGAGACAGCAGAGGCCACATTTCCTTTCCTTCACAGACAGCTTTTATCGGTGTTACAGGTATATTGTATGATATTGTCTCATTTCCTTTTTCTGGGATAAATGCCACAATCCTCTTTTCAGCAGTGGGGAAACTGAGGAACAGGCAGTTCAGCTACCTTGCCCTTGGCCATAGACCTTGTCAGTGACAGAGCTGAGACGAAGGCTCAGGAGTTACATGTACTGCTGCAGCTTTATCCCTGTGCTGTGTCAGAAAATATTATCTCTTACTTTGATGCATCCAGATTTTCTTGACATAAATTGCTGAAATCGCTGAGAGAGGCATTTATTTCAAAGTTCAGCACATTATACGTAGGGAGAGAGAAGTTGAGTAACTGGAAAAATCAACTTGGAGTTGCATCACTGGGTGCCAGAATGTTTGTTTAGTCCTTTGTGAGATGAAGCAAGCTCCAGTTTGGCCTCATCCAGGCATGATTAGTCAAGAGATAAGGAAAGGTTTCTGGACGGGTCCCTGATACTAAGCAGTGTCAGACATGGATATATTTTGTAAAGGAGGAGGTGGTGGGGGAATAAAAGTCTCTTCCCCTTCTGACCTAGCAGACAGTCATATTGGCTCTCAGACACAGCTTTCACAATGACCAGTCCCTCCCACAAGCTCTCTTGCTCCGTTTCCCCCCATTTCTATCCTTCTCCAACCTACAATTGCAGTAAATTATAAACGGAGGGGGCTTTGCAATAAAAACCCAGCCCAATAAGATCAAAGGCAACTTTTATCTCTCATTTTCTTTGGGGTCCAAAACTCACAAGATCACAGCTGCTGGCCTGAGGTTGCAGCTGTATTACTCCCAGATGATAAAATAGCCACGGCTTCAAGGTCGTCTGGGTTAACTTAAGCCAGGATGCTCACCTCCCTCCAACTCAAGCAAAGCTGTCCCTACACCATCCCTGTCTCCTGTCCCAGCATGAGATGATGTAGGAGAGCAAAACATAAGGAAATTCTCCCACAGTGACAGCTGACCTGGATGGTATTTCTGACTTCACTTCGTTTCACATCTCACATCATGCCATCAAATGTATTCTGCACCAGCCAGGGCAAGTCCTGGTTGGCCTTCAAATCACTTTTGGCCTTTAAAGAAAGACCCATGGTGTAAATGCAGAGTGAAAATCCTGCTTTGAGGTCTGGAGTTTTAGGGCCTTTTCTTGAAATGCTGTCATTTTTTTTGGTGTCTAATTTAGCTTCTTATCCACCCCGTATCTGGGCCTGAGCCTTGTTCAGGTCTGTGAAAGAGATTTCATCTTGGTGCATTTAGAGGTGAACAGTTGTAACAAGCAAGACCTGATCTGTCCTTGTCAAAAATCTACAAGGCTGGGATTTAAATTCATCTCAGAAAACACAGTGAAATAAAAAAGTTACCACTTGCTATCTCTTTGGGGATAAAACCCATAGTTTTGGCTTCCAGGAGCCAAACTGAGAAGTGCTGCTCAGGTCTATTTAGTCTTTTTCAGCCTGCAGCCTTGGCTGGGGAAATGAGCGGACTTAGAAGTGCCGCTGAAACCACACTCAGAAGAAAGAGTCCAAAAAGAAAATAAATTAAACCCCAAGTGGTCTTGTGCACGGCTGCTGGAGGCTGCTTTGCTCTGGCTCTGTGCATCGTCACTGAGCTCTAGCACCAGTGCCCACCCTCCTGCCCTTGCACCTCTCCCAAATCCTCATCAGCCTCATCAGCCCACCCACTCTGTAAGACCCTTGGAGGCTGATCATTGCACAGGCTTCATGTCCTCAGAAAACCAAGATAAAAACAATTCAACTCTCAGAGAAAGCCTGACATTTAAGAAAGAAGAAAGTGCAGATCAGACTGGACAAAACCAACAACTCCTTCAATCTGTTTCAGGCATTTCTAACATTGCACTTTCCTGCTCTGAACTCTGGCTTCAGAACCATGAATTTTCCTCATTGTCTCAGGCCTGGATATCAGTTTTGGGGTTTCAGGGAGGCTGTATGATGAAACTGTTACCAGATATCCAACCAGTGCCCTGGGGTAGCATGTGGATATGCATTTGAAGCAAGACCAGTGCCCTAGTCTTGGTAATCCTTACCCTCTCTTTGGAATCTCATATTAAGAGGAGACTTGGAAGATGCCAAGGCAATGAAGCTTTGGGTTCTTGGCTCTGATGTAAGCAAAACCAGCTCATTTTAGTTTGTCTGACATCCTAGCACTTGTTTAAATATGTCCATGTTAGATGGGGAAGGGAAATGTCTTGCCTTCCTGAAAAAATGGTTGCACTGCCTTCTTCCTCCTTCCTTGCACCACTGACATTTCTTAGCAGCAATCTCCTCTTATGGCAAGGCAGAGACATTGGTGGCTCTGGTCACTTTGCTCTCAGCAAAAAACAGGGGTTTGTGAACTGATGAGGGCTGACATGGTTTTGAGGTTGTTCCCTCTTAGACACAGAAATCTTCTTCTCATGCATGGTGGTGGTCTATGAGGGAGATAATCCTTGTTAGCCTCAAATTAAAAAGAAATGTGAATTCAAAGAGCAATAAGCATTGCACTGAACTTGCTCTGGCTTTTCTAAGGCAGTTGGCTTGGCCATTGCTCACTGCCTCAGGGAAGGCTGCAGGGACACAAGCTGAAATCACAGCTCCTTACTGGCTGTGCAGCATCGGTGAGTCCCTCTTCCCAGCCCTCTGCTTGTAGAAGCACTTGCCTCTATCTTAGCTCCCAGGACATGTGAAACACCTCCAGGCTCTCCTTGGTCACAAAACTCACCTTTCAGGTAAAAGGATGCTCTAGGCAACTCAAAAAATTGTCTTATTTCTAAATTCATTAACTAATAAATCTATCAATCAATTAAACACAAATATTACCCGCCACACAGTGAGGGGAACCAACCCAATGTGAATGGAGATTGTTCAATCAGGACAAGGGATTTTTTTATGAAAAGGAATCTGTGTGTGTGATTTGTTTCTCCTCTTGACCTTGGGAGACCTTTACCTACATTTATTTCTCAGACCTGAATTAGCACCATAATAATACAGGGCTGGAAAATTATACTTAAACCTCCCAGCTATTTCTGGGTTACAGAGGCTCTTTCTTTTTTTCAGTCTAACCTAGTTTTTCAGTGGAACATTCCCAGCCTCTACAAAGAGACATCCCAGTTTTTCTCCCTATATAATTATATAAAGTCTGGCCTATATTCATGCCCTTTCACTCAGTCGCCTTTAATGTCAGCAAGGGATGCTGCTCCCTTTGGAGAGGTAAAGAGCAGGAGGAAAGATTGACACTTCACCTCTGCTTCTGCCCTGAAAATGGGCTGTATAAAAGTTGTCACCACGGCCTCTGAAGACTCTTATTAGTGTGTGATTGACTGTGATTCACTTGCTGAAGTCAAACTGTGTCCCATCACCATGAGGGTCCCATGGCTGTAAATGTGAAAGGACAGTCACTGCTCCATGGGATGGGGTGAAGATTTGGAAAAGGTCCTTTAGAGAGAGAGTGGTGCCATCGTGACTTTTCTCTCCAAGGCACAGACAGGGATGGGGCTGATGAGTAAAGTTAAAAATCTCAGCATGGCTGTGGTATTTGCTTCGTACCTCTGCAGGTTGATCGTCTTAGAAAATAAATAAATACATAAATTTTAAAATGAGGGGATCTCTACATTGCTATATCTTGTAGGGCAGAGAGCAAGCCCAGGGTGCTCAAGGCTGCAGTCCTCCAAGAAATGTCAAAAATTGCAAGTCTTAAAACCCAGTTCAATTCCTTTTTAGTCTTGTATGTGCCACTAAATAAAAATGTACAGGTATTTTTATTTGTTTGCTTGGCTGGTTTTTTGGAGGGTTTTTTGTTGTTGGTTGGTTTTGTTGGTTTTGGTTTTGTTTTTTTTTCCCAGGGGAATGAAAAGAAATAGAGTCTAGGGGATATTCATCCACCACAATAACAATTTATCCCATTCCAAGGAGATTTGCATTTTCTGGACACACATGAACCTCTCCAGGGAAGAAATCCGAGGGGAGGAATTGGGTATCTGCAGACCTCAGCATCAGTCACTTCCAGCTTTGGTCTCATTTCCTCCATAGTACCAGCATCAGAAGAAAAGTAGATTCAAACCACTGGCTTTTACAGCCTCATCCTGATCTTTCTGCTGCTTTCAAGGAGCTTTGAATCAGACCACGCTTCACTACATCAGCAAAACTAAAATTTGACAGAATTGACATTTCATGTGATCAGAAAATATCTGCACAACTAGCAATGACTAAGAAAGTCTGCCTGGCCCCTTGCCTTGCCAGGCAGGAGCAAGAAACCCCGAGCTCTGCACTGGGAAGATGAGAAGAGATGGGTACATTTGCATGCTCAGTGTTTTTATTTTGCCAGGTTTTGCTGACTGGTCTTGAACTGTCACCTCCAACAAGGAGTACCACAACCCTGCATTGGATGGAGGGGAGTGGGCTGGCTTTGGCACAGGGCTGACTCTGTTTTGCAACTCAACCATGGGGGCAAAGAAGGCTTGTCTGGCTCCAGGGTCTCCTGAATCATTTTATTTCAGTGCCATAAGAGACAATAAAACAAGACCCAAACCACAGCCCAACAGTCTCTACAGAAACACTGGGCTCTACTCACCCTTGGCCGGGGGCCCAGGGAGTCTGGACACTTCTGTCCTGGGTTGAAACAGCCCTTTCCTAATTTGTTACTGGCAGCCCCCTAAAAAATCAGAAACCATGAGTCAAAATAATGGGCAAATTCCTCCAACTATCTGCTTTTCATTTAAAAAAAAAAAAAAAAAAGGAAAAAGAAAACAGGATTGCATGGTGGTTTGCATCTTCTGGTTGCTCCCCACAGCTAGCATGTGTGCCCCTTACCTTGCATGGGAAGCCCGGTCTGATCCCACCTGAGCTCAAACGATATGAGTGGAAAATGTGAGGTCTGCTTAAGAATGGGGGGACCAGTGAGAAACACCCTTTCCTGGAAGGGGACACACCAGACTCTTTTGGATCGTTTTGTTATATTGCACAGTTCCCTCTACAGGTTGCAGCAAGAAACACTGGGCACCCTGGGGATGACTGATGTGGTGGGAAAGAAATGCAAATAAAAGCAATAAAAAAGTTAGTGGCTGGCTGAGGAAGGGGCTTTGATGCTGGCTGGGAGGAGGTTTACTCAGCTGGTGCCTTAGTTCCAGGTTGACTTGGAGAAATCCCTACCAAAGCTTTAGCTTTGGGTTTAGGATTATAACATCACTGTTTTTTATAGATCAGACTGGATGCTGACCAGGGCATGATGATCAATGAAATGTAGCAATCAATGGTACTACTGTAACACAGAGAATCATTATTATGTTTAGCAGAAATAATAACAATAGGAATCATCTCTGAGGCTTATGGACACCACTACAGGACAATTAATGGGTGGCAATCTATTAAATCCCTTTGCACATATTTCCCTCCTGCAGGCAGACTCACACTTTGTTGAGGAATTTGAAGGATGCACCGGTAAAAGACCTGAGAAAACACAACACCATCATGGAGGTGTGAATCTTTCCACCCTGTGCTTGACGGGGTGCTTGTGTTGCCACCTCCCTGGCCACTTCAGTCTTCAGCAAAGGCTGTAAACTTGACTGATGACAGCAGCTGGCAAAATTCAGCCCACCCAAGAAAAAGAGACACCTTTGCAAGCAGAGGGGTCAACATGAGGCAGGCATCTGGTTCTCCAACTAACTCTCCTTGGCTCCACTGAAAATCTCAGTTTTGGTGGGCAGCAAACAGCTGAGGCTGCTCATAGCACTGGTTTCCACCAAACTTTATCATGGATGAACAGAGAAGGTTGTGCTTCATCTGTCACCAAGGCATATATTGCATTTTTAGTTTGGGCAAGTTGCTTAATGGACTTAACCAGCCCAGAGTCATAGGTTTGCATGTGTATTACTGCCACCATTCTATAAGACAAAGGACACCCCTCCTTCAGCCTGGTGCTCAGCATCCTTCCGTGGAGCTCACCTCATAAGGTACATATTTCTCACCGTGAAAAGTCCTTTCTTACGGCTTTAGGGGTCTTTAGCATAATACAAATTTTATTATTTCCCCTCCTTAAAGGAAAAATAGATGTAATCATACTTTAGCTAAAAGCAGGTGGAAACTAAAAAGAAATTCTTCCAAAAAACATCCTAACAGAAGCAAGCAGGAATTTGTTGTACTGGAGCATGAAATATCTGGTTTCCCAATGATTTTGGCAAGTGAACAGACACTTTAAGCAGTACTCATCCCTTGAAAAAGAGGGTCAGCGGAAATTTTTTGAGTACTCCTTTCCACCTCTCTCTCCCCCAACTTTATGTTCTGGGCTGCTTCCTAGTGTGTATGGTGGTCAGTTCATGGGAAGGTTAAGGGAGGGGAGGTCTGTCCCCTTTCCCACCACCCCTGGTGGTGTGGTTGCTGGCAGCTGTACGACAAAGCACTGGCTGCTCAGCTCCCCCGCCACCCTCCCACCTCAGCCTGGATACCAATTACTTGTACATGAACACCATTTTGGTGAGGGGCTGCTTAGAGAAAGGCAGAATACATCAGAAGAACCTCATCCATACAGTTATCAACCAATGAATCCCAGTTTAGAGATCATAGAATCATAGAACCGTTTGAGTTGGAAGGGACCTTCAAGATCATGGAGTTCCAAGCCCCCTGCCCTGGGCAGGGACACCTCCCA